>JAGKTI010005174.1:24055-36204 GCA_018397915.1 Birgus latro | reverse complement strand
GATATTGCACATGAAGGTACCATAGGGCAACCCAAGTCCTCGTGCCAAATATCAATGGCCTTGACCTATTTTTGAAGGTAATATACTCATTTTTATTGTGAAAATTGCGTGTTTGAAACTGAAATATCTCAGAAACTACGGTAATTGAGGTACAGCTATTTGGCTCAAAATCCTATGATAAAAATGTGTGCTGAATAATTTTGGCTTAATATTTTGCCATTTAGCCTAGTGGAAAATACCAAATTCAAATCTGCTTTTTTTTTGGGCAATGCGTTTTAGAGAAAACCACAAAAGCTTTAAAGCTATAACTTTCCAGATAATATAGCTGTGGTCCTTCTTATGATCTGAAAGGAATATGGTTACAGTTATGCTTACAGATAGCCAGTTATTGAGACAAACGTAAAATTTACACATGCGTTCTTCGACACCTTTGTTTTCAGACCTTGATAATATTACACATACCTTATATACGGTACCTTATGGGGAGGCTTCCTTATTGTGACTACGCAGTAAGAATAAATTGCTAGTTTTTTTTTTATATCATGTGGGAGACAATAAGGCTGAATGAGTTTGCCTTGAATTCTGAAATAATTTTGTATATATTTTTTTCTTTAGGTTAATCGCAGTGTCGTTTCCCCTCTGCTCTGAATCCTTTACTTACCTGTTTTTCTGAGCAGTCTGTTCGTGTGTGGAGCCATGCACACAGAGTTAGGTAGGCTTGTCAGACCTATCTTTTCTCTTCTGTCTGATTTCCTGTTCTCAGCATGCACCATAATGCATTCCCCCGCTGCTCTGAATCTTTTCCTTAACCGGTTTTTTTTTTTTTTCCGGGCAGTCTCTTCGTATGGGAGACCGTATTGCTGATTTAGTGTGTAATGAATTCTTAATAACTTTTTTTTTTACCACAGTGCTTTCCCCCCCGCTCTGAATGCTTTATTTATTTTATTTTATTTATTTTTGTTTTTTTGTTTCTGGGCAGTCTGTTCGTATTTGGAGATGCGTACCTTGGATTGGGTAACCATCAAGTCCCATCTTCTATTCTGTCTGATTCCCGATTCTTCTCTTGAGGTATGCCATAATGCTTTTCCGCACTGCTCTGAATCCTTTACTTTACCTGTTTTTCTGGGCAATATCTTCGTGTTAAAGACAAAAGTTCTGATTCCGTTTGCTATGAATTCTTTATAAATTCTGATGCGTGGTGCTGATTCCCTGTGCTATGACACAATTTTGTGTGTTCTTTTATTGAAGTAAATCGTAGTGCCCTTCTCCCTACCCCCCTCCCTGCCCTGAATTTTTTCCTTTACCTTTTTTTTTTCTTTTTTTCTGGCCAATCTGTTCGTGTGTGTGTAGCCGTGCAGAGGTTGGGTGGAGGTGGTGTGATGGCGGGGCGGCTCACACCCAGCCAAGCGTCCGTGCTCGTTAGCGCTGCCCCGCCACCCTCGTTCGTCATGGTGTCAGGGGCCAGCCAGGAGCAATTTCTTTATCGCCGCCCTGGAATATGAACCCGGGTGGCAAAATGATGTTAACCCGCCCTCACCTCCTGGCTATTAACCGAGGTAGAGGTGAGCTGGGTGTCGACTATTCCTGAACCTCGAATTAGGTGAAATGGAAATGGAAGATGCAGTTTTCTTTTACCCAGCATGAAGAAGCTTAACTCAGTGGCTGCGTAAGGATTGTCTCTACGAAACATAATCTTCAGACTTCACCACAAAAAAACACCTAATTTCTTCCGTTGCGGTGATAGTGTTAAAGAGGCAGTTTTGAAGATTTTAACCCTCAGACGTGGGGAGGAGGTTCACTGGTGAGTAAAATTGTCTGGGGTGTTGTCAGAGTATTATAGAGTCATCCCCTGAGGCTTAGTGATTAACAGCTGAAGGATTCTCTGCTGAATAAAATCGAAGGAACTTAAACTGAATCCTTTGGGTTTCTCTTCACTAAATATAATCGTCAGTTGTTAATCAGAATAAAGTGATATAGAGACAGCCTTCATCTTTATGGAGTTTTTCGGTACTATCTAAAATGACTTGGTGTTAGTGGGAGCAAAACACCCAATTATGAACGTAGCTGTGAAAGGGTGTAAGGGAGGCTCTCCTTTTACCCGGGAAGACCTTGTGCGTCATATCAACAGACTATGAGGCGGATGATTTACGAGCGGACATAAAGCACAATTACCACTGGATATGGGACTTGTCAGATAAATTAATACAGGATTGATGGTGTGCTGCAGGAGTCGGCTTTATTGGACGGCCGAACCAGAAAATGAGGTTGCACTTACACTCAATTATCTGCGTTGGGAAGGCCTGGGGATTTTCCAACAAATAAATCTTCTGAGCAGTTTAACACTCATCATCAGGGCAGCTCTAATAGTCTGTTCCGGGTAAAACTAGGTAACTTTATTCAGCTGAGAGTGAGTCCTTGGAGTCTGAGAGTGTTAATACTGTCAACACTAACCCCCTAATGGCTGCGGCAGTCTAGTATTCTGTTCTAGCTAATGCCAGATGATTTTATGCAGCTGAGAATAAACCCTAAGAGCATGAAAGTGTTGAATATTACCTTGAATAATTCGCATTGTCGCAATCATAACGTTATTGTGTCCTCTCGTTATGTTGAGAAGGGTTTGGTAGTTGTAAGAGTTCCGATAAAAGTTTAATCCAGCGGTCTTTGCCCAACTTAAACTCTAGAAAGTTTACAAACATGGCTTGTGGTTAGCAGCGTCCCAGGCAGCGCACGTACACAGTCCCTCTCTTCCACACCTTTTTATCTGATGCTCCAGATTCCACACAAGGAATATGAGTTTTGTTGTTGAAGAGTTTTTAATGGTCGTTTATCACAGTAGTTTCGGCTAGCGCTTCCTCGTCTGTAAGATGTCTTATTCTGTATTATTCTTGCTACCGTAAGACGGTGTTAATCAGATTAGGGGAAATCTCTCGTAGATATGGGACATTGGAAACCATCACCATTTTAAACATTTTCAAGAATTCCTTTTGCCCAGACACTTTGTGTGTGTGTGTGTGTGTGTGTGTGTGTGTGTAGATAGATAGATAGACAGACAGATAGATAGATAGATAGATAAATAAATAAATATCGTAAATTTATTAATCAGTCTCAACAGTTCGTTAGTTATGGAGTCGAGAGTGACTAATTCAGACATCTGCCATTATTATGTGGGGAAAAAAAAAACACACATGCGAGGAATAGCCTACTCTTACTGCATAAACAAAGGGAACTAATCATGTTATATCTGAATCCCAATCATGAAGTCGAGTGCGAAGTGAAGCATCTGCCACTTCTCTAGTGGGGGCGAAACCCTGACTGAGGAATGGCCAGCTAAGGGTTAACAAGGGGAGGTGTCGGGTAAATGCTGCGACTAATGGCCCAGGTTATTCTCAGGCTTGTCAGGTAGGCAGACCCTTAATTGGTACTTCCATGTTCTTTCCCTGGGTCAGTGGATGGTGAAGGGTGAGCCGGTTTGCAGGCCGGGTAGGGGAGGCAAGAGGTAGCTGCTGGGGAGTTAGTGGTACCGTTTTGATAGCACCGTTTTAGTGGTACCGTTTTAGTGATTTTTCTTAGTGCCGCTGACGAGTAATAGTATTGTTTTAGTGGTACCGTTCTAGTGGTTTTAGTGTTATTTGCTTTAGAGAAAAATGGGTGGGAAAATGAAGAGGGGAGAAAAGTGGATGAGTTAAGCAGTTGCAAAGTTAAGTTCAGATGTTCTTGGTACAGAGTCTTAAAGTGTCAGCTATTGCAAGTAGCGAGGGAATGTATCACCATAGTATAAACACTATCAAAGAGGTATTTCCTCCGTTTAACTAGATGTACTAGGGCATGTAGTAACTCAGTCTGTTGCTTTATATCCTGATAATGCAGTTATACCTGTAAGTCATCTTCCTGACCTCACTCAATAGATATCATAGGCATAGCCGGTCCTATAATAATCCTGACCTAAACTCATAAACAAATTCACCATTATTCCCGCGACATTATTAAGATTTATTTTTCTAGGGGGAACAAGAGACAGTGTTAGAATCTGTACTATCCTTTCCTTGTCCTTGGGAAAAATATTTGGGTTATGGTAGGAAACTGATAGCAAGTATGTCTGTGAATCCGGGCCCAGGTGTGTTGCTGTTTACTTTCCTTTATGCTCCTTTATTCTGTTGATGTCTCAGTATGGTGAGGTAGGGGATGGTCAGGATGGAGCAGGCATTGTCCGGGTGAGGTGTAACCGGATTTGGCGGTCTGCAGAGGGGATGGGGATTGCAGTGGTTAGGGTTGAGGGATTAGTGATAGGATTAGTGTTAGTTGTATGGGGTGAGTAGTAGTGGTGGAGGGTGGGTATTAGTAGCAGTGAGGATCTTATGGGTAGTGGGAAAGATTAGTCGGTGTGGTCAGTGGTAAGAATTGTACTGGGTGGGGTGTGCAGTAATTTGTGGTTGGCCAATAGTAGGAGTAAAATGCTATCACAGTTCTTTCACCTTAACATGGCCCAGATTTTCGTCCATTTGGAGCTTATTTTACATAACTTAATGACGGAAAAAAATAATGCTACGGTCCTTCATTCTTGCCATCGCCATTTTTCGTGACCGGAATCGCATTTTAGTATCAATCTCTTTCGCATCTCAGCATTCATGATGGAGAGATGGCAAAATTAGGACGCGTTAGAGCGAAAAAGGAGTAAAGTATAGACTGTGTGAAGAAAGAAGCAGTTAGGTGTGCAATAATACTCGAAAAGGGAACTGGGCTCAGGTTAATATCAGCAGCATTCATAGCAAAATGGACCACATGGAAAACTGGTGAGAGCAGGTACTGGTGAGATTGGTTCTGAATGAGTGGATAGGGCAGTAGTGTGAGTTAAATAGGCAATAGTCTTGGTAATATGGATAGTAGTTAGGATTCAGTGGGAAGTAGTTAGTGTAAAGTGGTTAAATAGGAGAGTGAAATAGGTGACAGTCAAGGTAAAATAGGCAGCACTCAGGCTATAATGGGCAGTAGTTGGGGTAATATGAGTAGTAGTTAGGATAAAATGAGGAGCAGTTAGGTTATAATGGGCAATAGTCAGGATATAATGGGCAGCACTCAGGATATAAAGGGCAGTAGTCAGGGTAAAGTGGGGACGGTTCAGGCCAGGTTCAGGCAGTGGAAGAGTGGGGCAGGATGAGGTGGGTAGGGGTGGCGTGGGGTGAGGAGGATGGGCAGATGTGGGGAGGGGTAATGGGGTGGGGTGGGATGGAGGAGGAAAGGGGTGAGATGAGGTGAAGGGTTTGGGGTGGGATGAGGTGGGGAGGGCAGGGGTGAGGAGGGGTAAGGGGGGTGAGGTGGGCAGGAGCGTCACGCCTCCACGCGTCAGTCCCGCTTGGCAGCCGTCACTAATGCTCCTGCCCGGGAAAGGCAAGAGGAGGCAGCAAATTCGACGATATTCTGAAGAAGAACTTGGCCCTTGTTAAGAGTTTGATGCGCAAAAGCTGGAGGCGCAGGGAGGACGGGTTTTCGGTAGTCCGTAATTATGAAGCACCTTATTGAAACTAATCTTTGCATTTTCCTGATTTTGAATGCACTTAAGATATTATTCTGATTGCTGCTTGACGTTCGAACACCGCATACCATCGGGCTTTTTTTTTTTTTCAGCAAAGGGGAGCCCGTACCATGCATGATAAAACATTCAATAGATTAATGCTAACTTCTAATCTACGGTGCTCTGACTGTACGTAAGGCATAAACTGCCTTATGAACGCCCTTTGCAAAGAAGTTGGAAGAACGAATGCTGGTGATTTATAATAATACTCCCTCCATGAAATACGGATGCAGATCTGAACTCTCTATCTAAAAACGCCTCTTACACACCCTGGAAGCTTGGTTGATGATTCCTGTTAATGGTAAATGTATGTCTTCTCTAAAATAAAGGCATATACTGTATAGCTTGTCACTCAGTATAGCAGCACATCATCTCGCGAAATAAAGGAATATGATGCTCGTCTCTCAATACGAAAGTATAGATTTATTGAAAGGAATATACAGTCGTTCTCATCCCTCATTAAATATCATCTGGACCAGTAAAGGAATATAATGCAAGTCTTTGATTTTACGATTCCAGCTTCACCTAAAATAAAGGAATATAGTAATAGTCACCCAGTTCTCGCCGCTCCTCCACCCCTCTCACGCCCCTCCATCCCTTTCACATCCCTCCACTCCCCTCACGCCCCTCTCACATCACTCCTTCACACCCTGGGAAAGACGCCCTCCACCTCAGGCCTTCGCTGGGAAACCTGATGAATCGAAAATTGTTCATCATTGGTCACCCTGCCTGTCACCTGTCCACCCCGTCCCGTGTGTGTGTGTGTGTGTGTGTGTGTGTGTGTGTGTGTGTGCGCTTAGGGCAGTGAGACCAGGAGCTAGAGTGTGATTTTTGGGGGGTAGACTTGTAAGAGAGAGAGAGAGAGCAGACAGATAGACAGACGGAATGGAGACAAAGAGAGGGGATGAAATTAGAGTCAGAGAGAGAAAGAAGGGACGGAAAGACGTGGAGATTACATCCATGTTTGTGTATAATTCTATAAGTACTAACAGTCTAATAAAACTAGAGCGCATATAGCCAGGCACCTACTTATCCCCACCCACATAAACAAGCACACTGTTGTACTCTGCCACCCCCCAGGTACTACTCTCTTGAGGCGAGTGGGGAGAGAGTACGGAGTTGTGTAAGCTGAAGGAATCGGGATCAAAGTTCACTCCTGCCTCTTTCATCCTCCCCCATCCACTCGATACAGCCACAACAAACACACACACTGACTCATACGATATATTTAACTTCTTCCACCCCAGGCTGTCGTTTTTCGTCGTTTCTGTATATTACTAGATTAACTTGTTCGGCTAATGATGGATACGTCTAATCCGTTCAGTTCGATAATTCTGTCCTGCCGATACCGCCACAACAAACACACACCGACTCATACGACAGAATTATCCTCTTCAACACTAGCATATCGTTAGCTCCTACGAAACTTTAGTAATTTCCACAGATCATACAGTCACTTACTAAATTTGTGTTTATCGTGAAATTACAGCATTTTAGGCCCAGCAAACTTCATTATGAGGGTATATATAATTCCTTAAATTTTAACAACCCGCGGAGCTGTGCAATAAAGACAGGTTTTGTTTTCCTTGTTTGTGGATCCTACTTCACTTCATCCTTCGGTGCGAAAATGATGATGATGATGATGATGAGTGTTAAGATACTGCCTGACGGGACGATGGTGTAAATGATGAGTGTTATGATACTGCCTGACGAGATGATGATGATGATGATGATACCCCCAGGCGATTAGTGTCAACTTGAGAGATTTGCCTAGAAATTAAGAGGCTAATGAGGGCTACGTCTGCTCCTTCTTGTTCGAATAATCTCTCTTAAGCTGAATTAAATCATCTTGAGGTGACAGGAAAAAAAAAAATCCTTGTATTCTTAATTACTATGAATAGCCTTGCCTTATGACAGACTGGAGGAGAATATAAATTGAATACTGTCCATTTGCGAATAATCACCTTCCTTTAGCGTCGATCATCAAGGAGGATAATGGTGTGCGATGATATTTTGAGAAAGCGGTTTACATAAAGATAAAAAAGAAAAAAAAAAGATGGCGTTGGAACATATTAACTTTCACGAGCTTTTTTGGTTTTTAAGATTGTTTATATTTGCCTTCATCTATACAGTTACTATATCCTTTTCACTTTAACCTGGCCCAGATTTATTTCCTTTTTCAGTTTGTTTTGCATAGTTCAGTGGCAAAAAAAAAAAAAAAAAAAAGATTGCTGCAGCCCTACATCCTATCCATGGCACTTTTTCGTGACTAGCATCATATTCTCTTGTTACACCTCAGTACGCATGAAATAGAAACGGCAGCTTTAGGCCAAGTTAGGGTAAAAAGGGTAGAGACTCTTCAAGACCATACGAGAGTGAATATTAAGCTTGAGAAAATACAAAACAAAATTACTAATGGATATAATAAACTGCTAGGTAGATTTACGTACTTTAAAATTAATCATGTATTGAAAAAAAAATAGTAAACCCGTGTACCACAGTGACGTATTTTTCATAACAATTATAGTGAAGGGTTAATGGGGGTTATATCTCTCTTTCTTGTTCAAAAATTCTAATCTGGGACGAAAAAAAATGTCTGGTTACTAAGAATAAAATAGAAAAAACGCCATTGGTTTGAAAAGGTTAAGTTCCTTTGTGAATCATTCCCCTGGTGTAAACTGAGCTAGGACGGTGTATTGCTAGGCCTTCGTGTGGTGTAACTTTCCTAGCCAGTTGTTTTCCCGCAGACTTATTTGTTCTGCGGTAATTACAAACAATAGATCTTCCCCTCCAGTTGGCCAGGAACCCCCCCAAGGAACCTCCGCAGTGTAGCTCGTTCCGCTCCTCCTCCCCTGATCAGGTTCTTGCGTTAAATCAATAGGTTGGGGAAATTATTGTTATCATCAGTTTCACTTTCAATCAGCCAAGCATCATGTCGGGGATCGCCTGCTGCATCCGGTTCCTTGCCTGTGTGAAGAGGAGGAGTTCGGCTAATAATTCATCTTTACAAATATAGAACTATTTTATTGTGGCACGTAGTCATAAATCTGTTTGTCATTATCACGCGCGAAATACTACACTGCTACGATATTCAGTTTTGTGTGTACGAATTAGTTTTGCCTCAGGTTTCTTTCTACATCTGTCCCTTCTTCATTCAAAAAGGACCTAAATTTACTGACTTTATTATTACGTAATGAACCCAGACGTAAACACAGAACCATCATCATCATCATCATCTTTACTATCATCATCCCAACTTTAATTTCCTCGCACGAAATGGTGTGAGGGAGGATGAAGAAACAAAGAAAGAGCTCAAAAATAAGAGAAATATCAAGTGGCCTGCCCAGTGGAATAAGCGACTATCATTTACACACCATCCAAGCCTGTAAATCGTAGCTTACATCTCACAAGCAAAAGTCATCCTCATGTAATTTGCTCTCCATCAAATCACGCTTCACAGACACCCGTGGCATAATAATTCTATGGACTACCAAGTATAAGAGGGGTGCAACCTTAATTAAATTCGATCCTTTTCCAGTTTTCACATAATTTTTCATTCATCATCGTCCCGACATCTTTTTCCACCCAGCAAGTAAAAGAAAACCGTAAACATTAATTAAAACAAATGAAGCAGAATAACGCATACATTACCTATCCATTTCGAGCTCCTGTCAGTTCACACATACTCACTCACAAACGTCGTAAAATTCGGGCAGTGTTGTGTGTGACGCGGATGACCACACGGGAGTCCAGCACCGCAGTCCCTCAGCGGTGCCATAAACGCGGCGGTGACAGTGTTGGCTGACCGCAGTCCTGTACATCACGGTCACTACACCCTCCCTACCCACCCACTACTCCCTCCATACCCACCCACTACCCTCTCCTTACCGAGCTACCTATAGTCACCACCCTCCCTACCCACCCACAGCCACCACCCTCCCTACCCACCCAGAATCACCACCTTCCCCACCCACCTACAGCCACCACCATCTCTCCCACCCACAACCACCACCCTCTCTACCCACCCTTAGCCCCTGCACCCTCCTTAACCACGCCCCTACCCTTAACACCTCACCGCAGGCCTCCCATTACCTTTATTTCCTCCTTCCCACCACCGTCCCCTCCCCTTATCTCCTTTTCCGCCCTCCCACCACCTCTTCCCATTACCTCTCACCAGCCACTATCTTTGGGAAATGTACATGTGTAGTATATTATATTCATACTTATTATTGTAGGCCACCGTTAATCAGAAGCTACCCCATCTTCCTCAGCCTAGTAGCAGCGGACAGATTAATAGCAGGGCCGCAAAGCTTTCATCGTTTCACACCACCACCTTACCCTCAGGAACACACACTGTCAGCTGCCGACACTCAATTGTGGGAAACCTCACCACCACCGCCTCCTCCACCCTGCCGTTAGATACATACACGAATATTTTCTCAGTAAAGACTTCCAGAGGGTATCTTGTCTGCCGGGAAGCGTGACTGCACCTTTGCGCCTGCGTGTGCTGAGAGACTTGAGGAGGAGGAGGCGGGGGAGGGGAAGAGAGGGTCGCAGTATCGGGGTTCCCTGAGCACGGAAACAGCGGGGCGGGAACAATGGTCGCGCGTCAGACACGTGCCGACAATCAGCTGAGGCGCGCGTGGCCACACTCCCAGACCACAATATTGTCTCCCTCCCTTCCCCCCACTGCAACAAGTGTCTGCCCTCCCGCCCCCCTCCGCCAGGCAGGTGTTGACGGACGCAGCAGGGGACCCAGTACACTTAAGCTCGTATTCTGGTTGACTTCACAGACCTCAATATTGTCTCTGTCCCTCCCTCTCCCCACTGTCACTGGTGTCTACCTTCCTGCCCCCCTCCGCCAGGCAGGTGTTGACTTCTGCACTAGGGATCTCAGCATACTTAAGCTCATTTTCTTGCCGGTATTGGACACTTCTCAGACCATAGTATTGTCTGTTTCTCATTCTTGCCCTCCCTTCCCTCACTGCAACAAGTGTCTGCTCCCCCCATTCTCCCGCCTCCCTTCCGCCAGGCAGGTGTTGAAGACCGCAGTAGGGAGCCAGCATACTTAGACTCTGGGTGGCATCGGAGACTTTTCAGGCCATAGTATCGCCTTTCTCCCTCCTTTTTACTGCAGGTAGTGGTTCCTTCAATGTCCCTTCAACAGACAGGTGTTGACGGCAGCACCCGAGAACCAGACTACTTAAGTTTGTATTGTAGGTGGCATAGGACACTTCTCAGACCACGGTATTGTTTCCCTCCCTCCTATTCTGCCCCTGCTACAAGTGTCTGCCTACCTCATCGCCCTCCCGACCCTCTCCGTCAGGCAGGTGTTGGCGGCCTCAGCAAGGGACACGGCAGTAAGTGGCTTTGGAGATTTTGCAGCGACAGTTTCTTAGCCAACACTCTCAGTATTCTCTCCCTCCCTCCCTCCTACTGCAACAAGTGTCTGTCTGCTCCGTCGCCCTTCCGCCCCCCTCCGTCAGGCAGGTTTTGAAGGCCGCAGTAGGGGAGACAGCATGCTTAGGAACAGGCCTGGTTGGTGGTGGGGCTTCCGCTGTGCTAGTAAATTGGAGACACTCGGGGAAAGTACTGACACTCCTCTCAGGCCATCAGGTTACTCATCACAGGAGTAAACATGTAACTCCAATTCCAATCCAGAGCTATGTTCTTGGTCAGCTTAACTAGTTCGATACAATCAGTCATCTAATTCTTCCATGCCTTCATACAGACTCATCTAATTCTTCCATGCCTTCATACAGACACATGACTCTGTTGAGTTTTTATGCCTTTCTTCACCAAGTTTTTGTTCCCTTGTTCGATGTAGTAAATTGATTTTATTTCTTTTACCATACCTTTATAGGGAGACATTCTTTTTTTTTATGCAGTTCTTCATAAAATTTCTTTACCATTGCTCGACGTTATGAGCTAATTAGTTTTTCTTCTCGTCTGTTTCTTACTACAGACATATAACTTCCTTGACTATTGCTGCTGTCATGAACCAAGTTTCTGCGCCCTTGCCCAAGAAGCGTAATGTATGCGATACATAATAAGATCACAGCATTACAGGCCAGGAGTTCAAGGCATATATTTGGAGATTACGCCACTTCAGCCGGATGAGCATAAAATAGTTCCCCGTGTACTTTAGGATGGCAAAACCAGTCACACAATCCGCCACGCATTGGTAAAAACTCGCTGGTATTGTGATTGTGATAATTTGACTTTGGATTTATTTTAGTAAGTGTTGGCAATAATCTCTCTCGATTTGATTTGGCTACCACTTTTTTTTTTTCCAGAGCAAGATTTTTTATGATAAGTATTAGTTAGACGTAAGTGAACAGTGGACAGGGGAGTACAGGTATGTTTGATTTTACGGTTTTGTAACACCGAATATTGCTTTTTAGATAAATGAAGTCCACTTTAACTGTACCGTACTGACAGCATCTCCACCACTGATAATTATGAACTGCTTTACTACCAGGACGGCTTATTTTTGTGTACTCTTGCTAACTACGAACGTAATTATCTTGTGAAATACCTTGCATGCTGAAGCGGCTAGAGTCGACTGAATCTTACCCTT
>JAGKTI010005174.1:2280-14114 GCA_018397915.1 Birgus latro | reverse complement strand
GTGAGAGCTGAAAGTGTAATTATATACTGCACACGTCTGCCTGTCCCTCGTCTCCATTCATACTTGAGTAGGGTCCACGCCGGGCGAGAACTAGACATTCTTTAAGTGTACAGTTTTTCCATATGCTTATTTAATTCATCAAGGCCAGAGTGAAGCTTCTGATGTGTTTCGTAAGGAATGTGTCATGTTATTTTTTTTTTTCAGAATGGATATTGTACTGTACAATGGCAAACTTTCTTAAGCTTAGGTTGTTTATGAGAGTGCTTGTTTATGTATTTATCTTCACTCAAATGGCTACCAAACACTTCAATAACAAATCAGAACGAATAAGCAGGTAGAAAAAAATGCGGCCAGATTTTCTAAAAGCTAGAAGTGATTCACCAGTTATTAAGATCTTGTATGACTACCTCCCATAATATGTTACTAGACATGAATCATTCCCATCCCTAAAATAAGGATCTTGTCTTAATAGTAATTTAAAAGGTAATATCAGAATAGCTTTTTAAATTACCACCTTATTAAATCGAGTAAGCTGATGGCTAAAAGATAATAACGATTGAGTTGTGTGGAATGTCCTCGACGTGCCACTCTAAGGGAGGTTATTTTGTTGGGGAAGTTTTATGATACGAGATTGGCCATATGCTCAGCGCTAATTTCACGGTGGGGAAAGAAGGTCTCTAATTTTTTACGTACAACGTGGAACGCCTGTTGTTATTAAATTTGATCAGCCTGCATCCCACATTAACCCACATTATCTAGTGAGTTCTGTCTTTGTCGCGTGCTTCAGAAACTATGGGGAAAAAATGAGGCGCTTGTCTTTCCTTTTGCAATAAAAATTTTAATCAGAGGACTGTGGAAATTTCATTGAAAGTACACAGATATATTAAGCCTTTTCACATTCTCTTTGGACTTACTCTAACCACATCAGTCCCCAGCATTGTCAGCATCGTTGCAACCAAACCGACCAGCTTCACGGTGTTCTTTTGTTGGTTTGCTGGCTCCCTAAACCGCACTAGTTCTGATTATATGGTAATGACGCTTTCGTGCAGGAGCAAGGAAAACAACAGCCAGCACCATACTTCAGAGGGGAGCAGATACGATAGCCCATTTACTCTAACCTGACGAAGATCTCTATCCCGTTTCAGCTTGACTGATGACCAAATGTAAGACTGGTGGGTCAGTTTGATCAGTAGTTTATTTAGAAGAGTCATTCCTACTTCATAACTAAGGCTTGGCAACTTTCTAACCGTCATGACTCAGTATTAAAATTATGGAATTGTGGCCCAATCCCGTCAGATGAAAACAAACTGACTATTGTACGTACGGGAACACACAGCAGCACCTGTGAGACCAGCCCACAGTGTCTGTCAAGGTTTCCATCACTAGAATTAATGGTATTGGCAACTTCATTTCCGATGTCCTTGGACCTTCCTGGTTGTAAACTTTAATGAACCAGGTGGAGGCTGAGAGACTTAAGTTTTTCAGCTAAACTTGGCTGTAGGTAAGTCATTAGAGTGTAATATTAGTGATATGTAAAAAGTGGATTGTCAGCTCACGATGGCTGGAGAACGTTATAACTATTAAAGTGAAGCAAGGAATCAGACATAACTGTGTTGTTTACTTTCCGTCAGTTACCGAGTGTGAAGGTTAATACTTCGTCTTTCTTGCTCCAGTATTTTGTTTTGCTGACATCTTGAAACAAAGATAAACGGAAATGGTCGTGTCGTTAATTTGTCCCTAAATTTAAACGGTACCCTGATATTAATGAAAGAGGCACCGAGGCTCAGAAAACTAAGAGAGGGTTTTTAGAAGCAGCTGAAAGTAGGGGTGAGGAGAGGAAAGCGAAACTGCCAGAAAGTGCGGGCAGTTTACAGCAGGCGCTGCTGTGTAATGATCTTTCTCTAGACACTGGTATTTATAACATGTCGAGGTGAAGTTACGTTTCAGATCGCTTACATTTACTTTATTTGGACTCGTACAGTTACCAAATTCCCCACGACTAAACTGGATAGAAAAAACATGAATAATATTAGAAAAACAAGGTGAATCAAGGCAATATTTAACTTCTGTATAGATGTGTGTTTAGTAAAAGAATTGTGAAGATCCTTTATGAATACGGCCCAAGATGGCGGCCTCCTCCAGGGGACGCTCACAATACTACTTAGAAGCACTAACCTCGGCCCAGACAACGCATATTATCTTTTTCGCCTCGGGACGGTATAGGGAGAGGAGGAGATGCACTTGTGGCACGAAAGGCGAACTCTGAGGGCGTTGTGACTCCTTCCCTTAAATACACGGTTCTTATGCAAGCTCGGTTGGTGCTGGGGAAGGAGGGTGTTTCTCTTCCTGACTTTCTGCAACTCTGAAAGCTAAAGCATTGTTGATTAGCTGAAAGCTAAAGCAGTGTTGATTAGCTGATAGTATGTTTCGCCCTGTCTTTAGGTGGGATCATTGGTCAAGTTGATGATAATGATGATGATGTTGACTTTTTTTCCATACCTTTGCAGCACTGAAGGATTAGGAACAAATTAAGGAGCTGAAGGCCCATAGTTGCAATAGAAATTAAATTCATTTCAGTTTACAAGTCCCATTCAATTACTCCACGATCGAAAAACAAATCAATATAAACTGACTAATGGAGAAATACTAGTAACGCAGAATAACCGTGTCTCCAGGAAATACAACCAGCATAAATCAAAGAAAAGGAAGAGAGGTGTGTCAAGGTTTGCAAACACTAATAACAGTAATAGCAAAGGAGTAACTGCGTGGCCAAACAAAGCCGAGTTCCCAGAGAGGAGAAAAAGAAGTGGCCCTCAGTGAAGAAGCGAGCAGGCAGGTAAATGGGTCTGGAGAGGCAGCTTCCGACGTGAGAAGGCCAGCCACGACTGATGGGGAGAAGGCGTGCGTGAGAGTGTGTTGGTGAGAGTGGTGGGGATGGCTGAGATGGTGGTGAGAGTGGAGAATGCAGTGATGGTGGTGGTGGTGATGGAGAGTGGTGGTATTAGTGGTGATAGTTTTGGGTGATGGTGATTTTGAGGATTCTGTTGGTAGTGGTGGTGGGGTGAGGGTGATCGTAGTAGCATTGCTGAGAGTGGTGACAGTCGTGGTACTGAGTGAGCAGTTAGGTTGGTAGCAGTGGAAAGTGGTGATACTAGCAGTGCTGGTGACAGTGGAGAAATTGATCATGGTTTTGATGATGATAATGGTGGTGACTGAGTAGGCGTTTCACAGTAGAAGTGGTTGTGGGTGGGGTGGCGTGAGGGGGGAGAGAGGAACAAATGGGATGGGGTAGGAGGGGATCGGATGGGGTGGGATGGGGGAGTAGCACCTCTCTCACGCCCCAGGGATTCACCATTCCACCAGGGGCCACCCAGTAGCCTAGGCTGTGTCTCCTGTCACGATTCTCAGAGTGATATATATACAGTCGGGGGCTCGTACCTTTTTACCAAGGTTTTTTCTCTCCTCTTTTTATTTTTTTTAAGCGTCCTTGTAAAATTATGTAACATCAGGAAAATAATCGCCTGTGGAGATGATAATAATGTAAATACAGTTGTTACGTAATAAGCACACCGTTTTTCGACCTTTCACGGCGAGAACAGCATCTAATTTTTTTATAGTTAACTCTGACTGCGTATGAAATAAATCATCTAACTCTTTTATATACATCCGACTCTGGACATGAACTACAATTTCTTCCTGTGGCCCACCTGTCCCCGTAGACGCAACAGATGGCGCATGTCACCACTTTGGGCTCTTATACCCACCGTCCATACTGAATACCTGCTAAGACCATTTCATTCTGGACTGATGTGATGGTCATAGCAAAGTTCTTTTTTTTTTTCAGATGTCGATGAGTCTTGTGCAAGTTCTCTTAAGATTTTTGTAACCAAATCAAAATTCTTAATCTTTTGTTCCAGCGTGGGATGGATCTTGCATTCTTCTAAGCCTGAAACTGTTCCTTGTTCCAGCATGGGGTTGATCTCGCGTTCTCTAAACCTTAAATATTCCTTGCTTCAGTGTTGCCTGGGATCGACTTCGCATTCTTTCAGGCTTACGAGTAAACGTCACCTTCAACTAAAACTGTACGGAACACCTGCCCTGGTATTACACTGGAATGCACTGGGATACCTGAACGAAAATCTTGGCGTGGTGTAGCACTACTTAATCACACAAAACACCTGTACAGAAGAAAAAAACACAAAGACAACAAAGTGCAGCATTGCCCGGTACAGATTTACGGTCCCCAAACGTCCTTATATAAACCTGATCTTATACTTTTCTCATATACCTGAACTTGTATTTCATTTGTATAACTTTCTTAAATATTTCACTTTACTAGCAACTTAAATATTTGCCAGATATACCAAGACTGGGTTTAATTATGAGGAAAGTGGATTCTCTTTTGCCAGCGCTCGTATAGGAAATTTACCCTACACATTTCCTAAACATATTTCGCTATACATTTCCTCTGTACATACTTATACAGCATTTCCCTATACATTTCTTCTGTAAATTTATATATATTCCATATTTCATCTATATGTCTTGTATAGTTCACTTTACACTCCCTATACACATTTCTTATATAATTCTCTCTAATCAAGGGGGCAGCTCAGTGTTTCTCTTGCCCTGCCTGAGTCTTACCTTTAATCACCAGGTATTATTAGACTGTATTGGGGAAGGTAGTGGGGCTCTATCAGGGTAATTATCTCCTTCCCACACCTGCTGAGGATGACAGGTGATGTGGAGAGAGCTGAGAGAGGGAAGGAAAGTGAAAAGGAGGGAGAGGAGGGTGGGAGAGAAAGGTGAGAAAGGAAGAAGTGAAAAATGAAAGTGAGAAAGGAAGAATGATGAGGAAAGAGAGGAATGTAAGGAGAGAGAGAGAGTGAGAGAGAGAGAGAGAGAGAACAAAGAAATGAGGAAAAGAAGGCGGAGAATTAGACTGAGAGAAAAGTAAGATGAATGGTTGTGGGAGAGATGGGGGTAGGTATTGGTGAGGAGGAGAAGGGGGAAGGGGAGGGAAGGAAGGGTGTGGAAGGGGGAAGGAGAGGGAAGGAAGGGAGTGGAAGGGGGAAGGGGAGGGGAAGAGAGAAGGGGAGGGAAGGAGGGGAGGGGAAGAGAGAATGGGAGGGGAAGGGGTTTACTACGATAGTGAGTGGTTTCCGCCCTCCTTTCGTCCCACCCCCCCATCGTTGACCCTGGCTGCCGTTACCACACTCCCGCCATACCCTCACGACTACGCCCCTCCCTTCCCCTCCCCCTCACTCTCCCCTTCCCCTATTCTCCCCTTCGCTCTTGCACATGCCCGGTCTCTCTCTCTCTCTCTCTCTCCCCTCTTCATTAGGTTCATTCCTCATTCCTTCCACCTTTCTTCCTACCCTCTACCTCTCCCCCTCTATTCCCCACTCGTCTCCCCTTCCTTCCCCCTCGTCTTCTTTATCTTTCCCTCCTCCCCTTCTCCTTCCTTTACCCCCTCCTCTCCTCCCATCACCCCATCCTCTCCTCATCTCCTCTCACCATTCCCTCCCCTCTTTTCGTCCTCCTTCTGCCATCCCCTTACCTGTGACAACCAGACCCCCGTTTCCTCCCTTGCTCCCATTATTCTTCCCCTATCATTGTCCCCTCCCCTCCCCTCCCCTCCTTTCCCTTCTCTTCCAATACCCTTCCTTTCCCTTCCCTTATCCACTCCCCTCCCCACCCCTACTCCCAATCCACTCAGTCATCTTTTTCCCCTATACCTCCTCTCCCTATCTCTGTCCACCCCCTCCACCTCCATCTTATATCTCCCTCCCATGTCCTTCCCCTCCTCCCCCACCTGCTCCATCCTTCCCTCTCCTTCCCCATCCTCACCCCCTTCCCAGTTCATCCCCCTGCCTTCTCCTTCCATCATAAGTTTTCCTCCTCGTCCCTCCATTGTCCTTCCTACATTAATTCCACTTCCTTTATTGTCTTCTCTCTCCTCCGTCTCTTCATTTTTTATCCCCTCTTTTTCTCTCTGTATGTAGTCCCCTTCTTCCCCCCATCCACTTTCTTATCCTGATTCCATCTCATTTATCCTCCTCCTCCTCCATTAATTCTCTCACTCCACCTTGTTATTCCAGATCCTTTCCATCTTCTCCTCAGTCTCTCGCGCCCTTATCTCTTCATTATCTCATCTCCCCCTTCTCTCTCCCTCTCCACCCCATCCTCTCTTCCTTCCACCTCTCCTTCCCTCATCCATTGCTCCTTCCTCCTCTCCTTCACTCATCCATTGCTCCTTCCTCCTCTCCTTCCCTCATCCATTGCTTCTTCCACCTCTCCTTCCCTCATCCATTGCTCCTTCCCCCTCCTCCCCTTCCACTCATCTCTCCCACCTTTTCGTCTCCCTTCCCTCCCCATTTCCCTTTCTCTCTTCCACCTCTTCCTTCCACTTCCACCTCTTCCTTCCTCTTCCACCTCTTCCTTCCTCTTCCAGTGTACTTTCTACAGATCCTTCTCTCCCCTACATCCTTCTCCTCTCCACCTTCGCTTTCTCCTCTCCATCCTTTCTCTCCTCATCACCTCTCTCATCCTCTGTCTCTTCACCCTCTCTCTTTCCCTCTTCTCCACATCTCCTCCTTCCCAGTCCTCCCCACAATCTCCAACCCTCTCTCTCCCTCTCTCTTTCTCCTCCAACACTTCTTCCTCCATCTCCCTTCACCCTCACCCTCCCTTACCTTCTCTGCAACCTTCCTCTCTCCCTCTCCTCTCCACACCCTTACTCTCCCTCATCTCCCCACTCCCCCTTAACCCCCTCCCTCCATCCACCCCTCCCCCTCCACAAATTGCAGCGGTTTATAGCGAAATACAGCCCTCTTATATACGCCCTGAGGAACGATCTGGCGCGATCTCTCACGTTTCACTGCTTTCCCTGCCGTCACGATTATGGTCATTTGATAGCTTTATTCTCCCACTTCAGATAAACGCCCAGCACCGGGGGATTTTTCGAAAGAGTCCCTCAGCCTTACTTAGCACTTCCAAGGCTCCACGAGAGACCAACTTTTTCTTTCTTTTCGAGATGGTTTCGGTACAATTTTACCATTCGGCAGGTGAAAGGCGGAGACATTGGACCCCCCTGTAGCTTTCCTTTGTTTCTGATCAGTGTTTATATCTGTGTTTTAGAAGATACCATATTTTCGAAAAGGTGCCTTAACGTTCTTTACCTGTAGGCCAAGAGAAATGCCTAATATTCTTTTCGATGGAGGTTGAACGAGATTGAAGCCCTTCTTTCAATAGTATTTATGTGTGTGTTTAGGTAGGAACCATTTTATTTTCTTCAGAGAGAGAATGAGAGAGAGAGATGAGAGGCCTTGAACATTATTCTTGCACTCCAGAGTTTCGACGCAGGACTCCAGGACTCATTAAGACTTGTGTTTACATCCTTATCAAAGTCTGAAGCATCGTGGACGTGCGGCATCTTCATAAACCTCTCAGCCACTTCGATTGCCTCTTCGGACACACTCTGCAACAGCCCTCATCCCCTCCCCCTCCACTCCTTCCTCCTCCCCTGCCCCCACTCCCTCCCCGACACCCCATAGTTGTCCTCTTGTGTCACCCAAGCACTCTCATACCCTTGCGATGATCCTTGATTAATAGGACAGTCCCATAAACTAATAAAACAGGAGAGAGGCGAGGAGGAGGCAGGGTTAATAACAGAGTCGTGAGGGTGAGGAGGTACACGTCTGTCTGTCTGTCTGTCTGTCTGGCCCCTCCCCTCCTCCTCCCTCCCTCTCCAGCCTTTACTCCCCCCCATCACCCTCTCCCCCCTCCCCTACCTGGGCACATACACCTGGAGACTTCGTTCTGACCCCCTTCCTCACCCTCTCCGGTTGGGGTTTGTGTGTGGGTTATTCTTTCTTGCTTGCGTGTGTATGTAATATTTCTGTTTGTGGGTGAGTTTATACTGTGTGTTTATGTATGTCCGTGTTATTCTTGCCCCGTGCTTTGTAGGAACGTATTTCTTCCTGTCTTCCTCATCTCCCCTTTGTGTCTTCAGCGAGGGGGCGCTATTTGCCTCGGTAATTCTTTATTTGATTCCCACGATTTGCCTTCTTTCATCCATCTCATTCCCTCTTCCATCCTCTCACCCTCCCTCGCCCTCTCATCTCCTCCTCCTACGCAGGTTTAGTTGCCCCACGACCCAGCTCGAGCGCCCATAAAAAAATAACATTGGAGGTAACTTCCCTTCCCCGGTAAGTCTGGCGTGTCTTGAAATTACACAGTATAAACCGCAGAAGCGCTTTCAGGATGCCTTGGTCTCGTCTCATGGCCCCACCTAGCCAATTTTCTCCTTTGACTCTCACGGTCATTTTCTCTTAATATATGCTGATTCCTAACAATTCTTTGGTTAAAAAGGAACTAGTGGATTTCCTTATCAGTTAGTAGGCGATAAAGGAGCTTAAAAAGGGAGATTACGAGGGGGTGGCGTGAGATGCGTGGCGGTGTCTGGCATCCCGGCACAGCTGTCATAAAGAGAATCTCCGGGCGCATTTTTCCCACACTCTGAGCATCGTCTTTTGTAATCGGATTTCACATCTCCTCCATGATACCAGAGACGTAGGCAGGCCTCGGATTCCTCCCTCATCCCGCCACATTGGGTATTATTCTAAGTGGCTTTGAAGATTCTCTAACACCTCTTCCATAGCGATTTATTCAGCACATTACACCTCGGTATCCTCTTGTTTGACCTTAATGCAGACTATGTCGATACTAAAACGATATAATGATATATAGGATAGTGGAGTAATATGCTAAGTAAATCGCTATGGAAGTGGTGTTACGAAGCCTCCTTGACCACTAGGAATACAACACTCAGCCCGATCATGCCCCTTTTCGTCTCGTGTATAATTATGTAATGCTGATGTTTAGCGTTTGGAGCTCTACCGGGGAAGGCTAAGTGTCTCGGGAATGTAACAGGAGTCGACCATTACCTCCCCAAAAACATATCAAGTGGCCTCGTAATGATAGTTTCCTTTGGGGTTGGGAGTGATCGACATCGGCATTTAACATCAGGATATCGTAGGTTAGGAGTCTTGTTATGTCTGGTAAAGTAAATATCGTAGCGGATATTATGAGCCAGACGGGGTGATATTGGGGGATAGCATAAGTTAGATGGGGTGATATTTGAGGCTACAGACGGGGTAATACTAGGGAATAACATTAGACGGGGTGGTATTTGAGGATATTGCGGCTGAGATGAGGTGATTTTGCTCTTGTTGATGATTTGCTTCTCTGACATTGCTTTTGCTGATGATTTGCACCTGTGATGTTGGTGGGTGATGGGGGCTGATGTGTGCTTCCCCCGGGGTCGACGTCTCTTCAGCTTGTTTTGAGTGGCGCCCTCTTTAAGACCCCGGTAAGTGGCTTGATATTACACTCGATACACCATTAGCAATACAGCTTCATTTTGTCCTGTTCTAGCGGACCTGGATTGTTTTTTTTCTTTTTTCTTTTACTCTGCCCGACACGCTGTATAGTGTTTGGATGAAGCTCAGGCTGGAGTCTGAATAAAGCCTAGATCAATCTCTTCAGTATTATGACACCTATTATTTTATTTTACCTTTGCTACAGCAGCCGATTTCATACAGTTTACATGAAGCTCTAAGATTAAAAAGCTTAAATGGAGGTAATTCTTAAACTTGTTGCCATGAAAAGTTACCCTAAAGTTGCATAAAATAGCCCAAGTCAAGAATAGTAATAAAATACAATTAGTAAGATATTAGAGTTGTGAAGAGGCCATCCCTTTCACCACGAGGAAAATTTAGCTTACGATCGCTACCTCCAGACTCCTTTATTTACCTTAATGAAAGCCTGAAGCAGTTAAAAATAATGCACAATTCACCCTGTCAGTGCGAGGATGTCTTTTTTTGTAGCATATTCTCTTTACCTCCAATTTTGCTGAACCTGGTAAAGATCTCTCGTGCTTCAGGGGTCAGATGAGGGCTGGGTATAAACTTCGGCAATTAACTGGTCGAAAAATTTTGTTCCTAAGTTTCGAACGAGATATTATCGGAGCAGGGAAATACCGTCTCACTAACTCGCTGCCAAAATTCTATCGCCGTGTTGGATTTCTGCAAACTCAGACAAAAGCACAGAAGGCTAATGATTTCGTCCTTCTCTCTACCCTTCTCTTGTTTCCCTTCCTTTCTCATCGCCCTCCCTCCCTCCTTCCCTCCCTTCCTCTCCCTTCTTTCTTCACTCCCTACCTCCCTCCCTCCTTCCTTCTTAATTCCGTCTCCTCCTTCTCTCTCCCCTTCTCTTTTCTCCTTCTCTCATCTCCTTCCCTCCCTCCTTCCCTCGCTATCCCTTCTTCTCTCCTTTCCCTCCCTCCCTCCCTCTTTCTCTCCTTTCTCTCCCCTCCCACTATCCTCCTCTTGTTTCCCTTCTGTTCGCTCCCTCCCCTTCCCTTCTTCTCTACCTCCATCCCTTCTTCACTCCATCCCTTCCCCTTCTCTCTCTCCCTCCCTCTCTCTAACCATCCTCCTGCCCACTCCCTTCTCTCCTCTCCCTCCCTCTCCCTTCTCTCCCCTCCCTCCCCCTTCACCTGATCTAACGCGATCAAAAGGCTTTGTCCATAAGAAGTAGTTAATTACAGGTGCTTCCTCAAATTACGAGACACAATCAACCCAGAACGGCCAGACCTCGTGAAACCTGGGAGAGGAGCGAAGTGAGAGGGAGAGAGAGAAGTGGGAGGGAGAAAGAGAGAGAGTATGGATAATGATAATACAAACATGAATCGACTGTTTATTGTGAGTGTCATATTATACGAGAGAGAGGGAGAGAAGAGAAGACTGGGGTAGGAAAATTAAGAGTTGGTAGTGTTTGGGAGATAAGAGTGGAGAGGCAGCGTTGGTTGGAGTTGAAGATGGTTGCGATGAGAGATTACCAAGACGAAAGAAGAATGTTAAGCCTTAACGAGGGAAGAAAGTGGAATAACCTGATAATACCGAAGCTAAATTAGGCAGATCGATCGTGTAGGAGAGATTACGTGGCCTCGTGCATCTTATAAACGAAAGAGGGATTTGGGTGATTTATGTAAAGATATGTCTGAGTTCTCGTCTATTAACGTGTCTTTCTCACTCTTCTTCCTTGCTAGAGTATTTCCACCTATTTAACGTTAATAATCTCGTGTGTGTTAGTCATGCAGATTATCAGGTGTGTTGAGATGCTGATAAACTGCAAGAGTATATTGAAGTATATAGTGCAAAATAAACCGCTAAGGAAAAGTTGGTACTCAGCCTCCTTATAAGAGAGTATTGCAGTATAATGTGTAAATTTAGGCGCTAAGGAAAAATTGATTACGATTCTTGCAAGACAGTAACGAAATATAAAGTGCAGGTAAACCGCTAAGAAAAAGTTGATAGTCTCCAAATTCCGAGTGTGTTGCGCAAAGTTCTATAGATATAAAGATCACACAGACCTTTAGAGTACTTTATCAATAGTCCGCCTTTATTTTTAACAGGAAAACATGCTTACTAAATACGGAAGTCTAAGAACACGAAAGATGTACTATATATAGGAAAGCATAAGGTATTCCCAGACTCTGCCTTCACAACCACACATGCAAACTGAATAACTCTCTCTCTCTCTCTCTCTCTCATCTCATCTCGTCTCATCTCCCTCACGCCACCTCTAGTCATTACTCAAACGGTATCTGAAAAGTCACACGAGTAAGAGGACTTCTCAGGCGAAATAGACCACAGGGTAATCGCAGGTCGTGGGTAATTACAGGTTAGGGTGGAGGCTGTGTTGGTAGGGCTGGGGGAAGACATCTCGCACACCCGGATCTTCTCTCTCTCTCTCTCTCTCTCTCTCTC
>JAGKTI010005173.1:35519-46438 GCA_018397915.1 Birgus latro | reverse complement strand
CACACACACACACACACACACACACACACACACACACACACACAAGGCTCCAGCTCGTGAGTGGACTAAAAATGTAAAGTATTTTTTTTCTTTCTCTCTCTTTCTTTCTCGTTCTCTCTCTGTCTCTGTCTCTCTCTCTCTCTTTCGCTCTCTTTTCACAATGAATCCTTTCAGTTCCATTTTTTTTTTTTCCTAAGGGAGTTTTCAGCCCCTCGACCTAATTTTTTTTCTTACATCTAAACTTTTTTTTTCTTATTTTTTGTCGACTGAAGGGAAACTTCGTGCAGTAATGTGGTAAATGAAGGTTTTCGCTAACATCTCGGGTTGAAAATGTCTATACAAGGCTTAAAAAGAAAAATGAGGCTGCTAGGGCTAACTGTAGTCTGTATTTGAACAGATCAAAATTTAGTGTTGCGTGAATCGTAGCCTAATGTTGGAGAGAGAGAGAGAGAGAGAGAGAGAGAGAGAGAGAGAGAGAGAGAGAGAGAGAGAGAGAGAGAGCGGCCCATCCAGTTTTTCCAGAGATGCCGGTGGGTGGAAAGTCTTAGGTGGAACAACATCAGGGGGAATTAATGCTCTCTGACCTCTTTGGGGCCATGAATCAGAGGAGAAAGGCTGCCCCGGGTACTGTCATGAGCTAAAGTTGGCCAAAAATCCCGCTGCTGCATTGTGTTCTACTTTCCATATTTATCTTTAATCTCAAATTATCAGAGAATGGCCTTCTTTTTCATACTCCCCTGTTATGTGCTCTATATTGTAGTCTGTCCATATTTATCATCCAATCCTTATTGTTCCTCTCATATTAAAATATTTCGTGTACCGGTAGTTACTCTCACGAAAAATAGTTTACCGTTTAACACCGCGCCATCATTGTGTTCTGCCTTCCATATCTCTCTTCCTCCTCAAATATTAGAAATTGCCCTTCCTACTCAAAGTCTTGTTGTGCCCTTTATAGGCTAATCTATCACATCCAAATAATTATACACTATCGCGAGGAAAAGATCGCCGACAATATCCTACCAGCATTGTGTTTTGCCTTCCAAACCTCTCGTTCCATCCTCCTCATGGTCTTTTGTTGTGGGATTTATAATACTATCATACCAATATATTTAATGTACTGTCACGCGTATAAGTTCGCCGACTATCCCTTGAGAGCGCTGCTTTCAGCCTTTCATATCTCCTATCTCCCTTAGTGTCAACGAGTAGCCTATTCCTCCTTCTTATATTCTTTTTAATTTTTGTATGTGTCCTTTATATTACTACGGCAATTATGTAGTTATATGTACAGTCTTTAGCAAAATTTCGCCATGAATTCCCTGCTGGCCCTGACTTTTGTCTTCCATACCTCAAATTCCTCCCCAGATGTCAGAGGGCATTCACGTAACACCCTCCACCACCACATTTAGTCGGGAGGTGTACGGTGAACATTCGGTTGTGACTGTACATTTGCAGTTAGTAGTTTCTTCATGGCCTCGAAACCGTGTGAAAACATACTTAATCTCGAGTAAAAAAAACACGAAAATAAAGCTTATCGAGTGCACGAGGATCATTTAAGGCAGCCAATCGATTTTTACGGTCCCTATCTTCCTCTGCGGCACGAAACGCTTACTATAAATCGAGGTTTTAATTTGTATTGGTGGGTGAACAGGGCCAAGAGGGAGACATATTGCACTTAACTGTCTGCCTGGCCCTGGAACAAAGTTAGGATTCTTTCACTTGCGAGCTGGATGTGTCACCCAATGCATAAACACCCCTGGTTTAGAAAATTTTGTAATGCATCGTCATGAACTATTTATTTTACACTGAGTCTTACTATCCACTGTAGTACATTTTTTTTCTAACCTAAAGAGAATCTGTTACCCCTTTCAATTCAGCTGATGGCCAGATGTATTCAGACTGGAGGGTTAATTAAACTAATAACCAAGGAGGCTGATTCCTATCTCAAATGGGCCGCATGTTTAAATCTTTATCGCAGAGTAGAATACAAGTCCCTGATTTTTGACGGTCATTTATGGAAAGCCTATGGTTATTAAGTATGGTTAACCTGCATCTCACATTATGAAGTGAAGTCAGCAACAACACAGAATGGCCAAACTTGTTCTATCTTTGTCACGTACCTAAGAAATTATCATCAATAATTTGGAGGTTTCATTCCGCTTTGCGGTGATGCATTCCCTATCGATATTAACCCTTTCGCCATGATAATGTATTTTGATTTTAACCATACTACAGCTTGACAATCTGATTCAACTTCTCATAATGAATAAGATTAATGAAGACCAAAATCTAACCCTTCCATTTCAAAGAGCCTCCGTCCATTTCAAAGAGTCTCCCCTAAGGTGAATAACATCGTCTGAAAATGTCACGACTGAAATATGAAAGACATCCAAGTACTGAAGGAAATAAATGTAAATCTCATACAAGAGAATACCATGGTTTAACAGGTAAAATAAGTCGCTAAGGAAGAGGTGCCGTGAAATCTCCTCTGCCAACGAGTAGGCTAGGCAACGCACTGTGAAAGCTTGGAAACTAAACTTTGGTGAATCTTTATACAGCAGTTGTGCCAGTACTTAATGGTGATACGAGAGTGTGAGAAATGTTGTGGGTAATGTACTTTTGTTCTGTGGAGTGTGGAAATATTTTTAATACCCTGAGAAAATTTTTTGAAGACATTGTTTCGGAAGGAGTTTTGTCTAATGCTGCAAAAATATCATTAGCGTTAAAGCCGCAAATCGTTTGTGTATCATCGTTCAGTTTTTCTGTTCTTTAACTGTGACGGCAGTAATTGATGAGAACCAAAAGTAATACCCAATATGTCATAATGCCTGTGACTGTATTGTCGTCGGCAAAGGAGTCTCTCTCTGTCTGTCTGTCTATGTCTCTCTGTCTCTTTCTCTCTCTTTTTCAACTTTATCACCAAAATATGACCTTTCCTTGTAGACGAAATGCAGTCGCCGTCATCAGCATAATAATATTCATCGGAACTTTCCGTAATAATAAAACAAGAGTAGATATAAAGACATAGAAACAGGACTAGAAAAGCACACATGGAAGCACGACACCAGACTCACGAAACTGATGTTTACTTGGAATACACTACAATATAGACCTGACTTGGCCCTTTTCTGGGTATAACTGAAGAGCATCTAAGTTTTGACAGAATCTTATATCCTCGCAATTAAGAGCAACTGTGTGGGTGTAATTTCCTCCATGTGGACACGTCACTGCACTTCGATATCATGACACGCTGGAAAAGACAATGGCAGGAAGAAGTATCAACACAATGGCGAGTGAAAAGGGCCAGGTACCCATTCAATCATCATCAATTTAGCATTAATTCACTCAGCATCCATAAATTCACTATTCATCGACTCATATTCATTAACTCATTATCTATTCACTCAGCAGCTATTTTGCTAAACATCCATTCACTCAGCTCCCACTCACTCAGCATCACTTCATTCAGCACCCATTCACTCAGCAACTCTTCTCTCAGCAGCCCATGACTTAGCAGCCCTTCACTCAGTAGCCCTTCACTCAGCATCCATTCTCTCAGCATCCAGTTCCCTCAGCATTCCTTCATTCAGCATCCTACAGACATAGATCGTGCAGCTCGTGACGTTCTACCAGTCATTTTACTGGATAATACAGTGATATGCGTGCCTGTCCGACAACAGTTTCCCCCACACATACACCAAAGTCATCACCTCCTTGTCCAAGTTTCAGCTCGATATCCTTTCACTACTTGAGGTCTTTCCAGAGTTTATTGAAATTGTCTAGGAGCAACAATAAATAAATAAATAAATAAATAAATAGAGGTAATTTTATAAATAAATAAATGTTGATGCTTAAAATATAAATGGCGCCCTTTATTTTGCTTTATTACATTTTATTTGTCTTTTAATATGGCCATACTTTCCGTAACAGGCCCCACTGTATAATAATGTAGTTATCCCTGCAATTTGATGACGTCTTTTTTTTATTTTTCCTTTCTACGGACGTTTATTTCAGATTTAGATAGAATTTTTAACTGGAAGAGATAAATGCAGCTATCATTAATCTTTTACAAAATAGCTCTTCTAAGCTAAAATCCTGTAAATCGTCTGGTGAAAGCAAAAATAGACCTTGAACAGACATCATCGTTGTGAAGGAGTTAACTTTCATCTCTCCCATCTCGACTTCATTTCGGTCGAAGAGGAAAAGGCCAGGAGAAAGTGACATGTGTGTGTGTGTGTGTGTGTGTGTGTGTGTCCAGCAGGAAACTTAAGTAGCTAATGGAATTCAGGTCAGTCCATCTGCCTCCTTTACCCAACCCAGCCACCAGATGTCTCCCCCGCCGCCCTCTAAATCCGGGTTGGTTTATGAATATTGCTCCTTTTTAAGTCTATCAGGCTCCTTTGACTGATTCTCACCTGAATGATATCGTCTGGCTCTAGCTAAAATACAATGTTGGAGTTGGCCCGATCATTAGAAAGTTAACAGTGACAGTATTAACTTTCTGGCTCCCGTGATTCACTTTCAGCAGAATATGTCATTTGGTGTAAGCTGAAATAAAATACTAGAGTGGTCCGGATCATGAGAAGGTTAATTTTGACATCATTAACTCTCTGGCTAATATGATTAAGTCTCAGTTGAAAAAATCGTCTGGTGCCAGTTGGAATAAAAAGCTAGAACTGTTCCACTCATGAAAGTGCTATCCTCCTGGGAGTTTTCGCTGATATATAAAACAGTCAGCAGTTAAATAGAGTAAATACCAAAATTTTTGCTAACATAGAGTTGTAGAGATTGTTTTTATAACTTTGGATGTTCAGTATTTTGCCTAACCTGATTAAATATTTACCTAGATTGTACTGTTGCCGAAAAGGGTGTTGGAAGATATTGAAAGTTACAAGTTCCAGTTCTGAATCTCGGCTGAATAAAATAGCCAGACTTAGGCCTATGAGGAATGCAGTAACAGGATTAAACAGTTACTGGTACAGAAAGAAGACATGCAGCACTGGTTCAAAAATATTCAGCCTGTATTCAACGATGTAAACCATAACAAGGGTAATGAGCTCCCCCCCCCTCTTTTTCTTTTAAATCGGATCTCTACCTATCAACCGGCTGACCAAAGAAATTTTCCTCTATGATTTCCTTTCGTGGAGTGGCCAGTTGCGTGTTTGCCAGCAATATTCTGGGTGGCGGTCAGGCGGTTAGAGTCGTCTGGTCGGTAGGACCCGAGTTCGATCACAGGTTTGGCTCAAAGGATAGGCTAAAGAGAAAATCGCCGTGCTTAAATATGGTTTGTTTCTGTAGGAAAGATAGGAAGACGGGGGAAGGGGAGAGTGCAGAAACTTCCCATGGGCCTTGTTCTTTGTGCAAAAACAAATTTTAGCGACGAGAAGAACGTAATAATAGCTACGTTTTCTCTCTGTAGGAAGAACAGCGAGAAGAGAAAGTAGAAACTTTCCATGCAGCGTCTCTTGTTTTTCTTGCAAATTAAAATCAGAGTTAAGAGAGAGAGAGGAGTCATCTTAAGTTTACTGGTGCATGCGAACCAGTGTTGGTAAATATTCCATTCCAATGATGTATTTTATGTTTTGTTCTTGTTAACATGAAGTTATTTCATTTAGCTTAAGAAGGTTAATTTATGGCAAATTTCGTTCATAATCTTGGACAAAGTTTGGTGTTCGCTTAACAGTACAAATGGGGATATGGATGTGAAGTCGGCTGTTGCGTGCCGATTTCTAAATGAAAATTGAACCTTAAGCAAAAACTGAATGCCTGTTTTAATGACCCCTCGCGCAGTCGATAGGCATTAATTCAAATTAGCGCCCCCTCCCCCCTTTTTTTTTTCGCCATCTACAGTTCGAAGTCCCCCCGGGGTAACTTCATGAAAACGTCTGGTTGTAGCAAGAATAAACTCGGAAATGTGTCATTTTAGCCAAGGTTGCTAAAACAGAAAGTCCGTCAGTCTTCAGCCATCACGATAATTTTGTAATGATTTGCTTCCCCGGGCACTTCTGTACGGGAACTTTTTTTTTTCCTAGGTACCTCCGGATATTTTTTTCTTTGGCCCTTCACTACGATGACGTGCTTCATATTTTATTCGTCCTTATATCAGAGTTCCATTCAGCTTAGATTTTTATTTTTTATTTTAAAAGGTGTTAGATGCAGCCTTCATTAATCCCTTCATTTCATTATTTCTCGTGACTTTATCCCTTCAATCCTATGAAGTCTACTGGTATTCATTCTATTTTATAACTCAGAGATTATTTTGCTAAAGTCTGAAATGCAATCTGCAGTGACGAGATTAGACAGTATCAATCAGCCCATTCAGAAAGTGATTTCTCTCCTTAGGCTGAATAAAATCGTCTGAATATAGCAAGAATGAAATGTAAAATACGTCAGCAAAAAGAAAAGATTATATAATAGCTTCTGAGAGTGGCAGAACGAAACCAACAAATATAAAACTACTAGAGAGACGCGGGACCATGAAGGCTGTAAACTACAAGGGTCACAATGGTCTACGGTAGTGAAGCACCTTGACCCGTATTCTTGTCGCGCAAGGAAGTACCTCAACATCTTTTCCTCGTTGAATTATTTCGCTTATTACACCTTACTGTCTTCTGTGTTACATAAATCCTTCTAATATGGCATGCTCTTTATAAATTACGTACAAAAAGATATTAAGCTGGCATATCAAAAATAAATCACTAAGGACGAGGTGCTAGGCAGCTTCCTTAACCGAGAATACGGGTCCCTGCGTCCGAAAATAAAGGGGGGGGGGGGATGACTGACTGAATCGGTCGCTACAAAAGGTGCTATCATAATTAATGCAAGAATTTACCGAACTGAAGGGGTTATCTAAAGAAAGACTTCTCGCACTGAAGGGGTAGCTGAGGGATATCTGACCATCCCAGTTCGAAAAGTTTATCGTAAGCTTCAGTAAATCCCTTGAGGCTTATTTTGGCGAGGTTAATGGGATCGGATTAGGATCGAGACGGATTGCTGATCCAGAAGGGTCACATCAAAACAGTCCAGCAGTCTCGGATCGGCTTGTCCTGTTGTCATGGCGACACCCCACTGCTCCACCTGATTGTAAACAAAACGATGGCGTTTGGAAGTTCAAACGGATGGCTTGGTCAGCAGTCACTCTGTTCTCTCTTTCAGCAATATGGTCCCATTACTGATGAAACTAGACACAGCTGAGCCCCTTATACCCACCTTAGTAACTGGCAGCATCGTTTTATCAGCATATTATTTTAAAAAACAAGTAAATACGGCACTTACAATGTAGGAGATGACGCTATATTTGTTTTGGTGAGACGTCACAATCCAGGATCGCCCAGCTCAGTCCACCTCGGAGAGGTGGATTGCCTCAGATTGATCCGGGATCATCTTTCACTCCAATCCAGGACCAGGATTGTGCCTCGCCAAAAAAGGATCAGCTGTCGGGATCGACTTTATCTCGATTCGGGATCGATCCGGGATTATACTTTCTTTCGCCAAAACGTGCCTTTAGTGATAGCAGTTATGCAGAAGATAAAATGACGTCCTTGGATGAAGAGGTTAACGATTCTCTCTCTCTCTCTTTCTCATTTGCACTGCAGCACTGTGGAGGTGGTTGTCAAGTGGTGGAAAAGTAAGCTGTTGATTGTAGCTTAATATTGTGAGATCGCTCCCTGCTGGAAGGACATATTTTTAGAATTTGGATTTCGCTAAAACAGACGTCACTGCTCGTCCACAATACCCACAGGCACTTAATACCTGTCTATCTTTCTATGTAGCCTATTTATCTATCTGTCAATGTAGCTATATGTTTGTCTGTCCATATTCACACCAGTCGACAAAGATACAGGGTCGTAATTGAACTGGCACTGGAGTTTTCGTAACATTTCCATACAATTTTATTTTATTCCAGCTAACAACAGCCAATTTTATTTGACTGAGTCACAGGAAGCTGGAAGCGTTAAGAACCATTGGCGTACGGACGAAAAAAGTGAAATTCCATCGTCATGTATGTAATGACTGATTTTAAACAGTCCATCATAAGCAAAGTCAAGAAAAGAAAAAGAGCCATGATAGAATAAAGAACAGTACTAAGGATGTGTACGACTCACTTATTAATACATTAGCAAACAGGTCTCTCCAAATAATTTTTCTCACCAGAACGATGGCACCACTTATTTATGCCACTACCAGCCGGATTTTATTTTTGGTTAACGAGGGCTTTCGTAGGGAAAAGGTTAATGGTGATTGTTTTTAACCTCATTCACAATCACATAATCTCTCCTAGGCAGAACAGTATCATAATTATGACGGTAGTATGATGGAAAAAATTTTATTGAAGGATTAACGATCGGAAAAAAAGGAATGTAACTTTTAAAAAAGTTAAGAATATAACTTGAAATGCTAACAATACACTCTCAAAGCTTTTTGCCAGTAGCGGCAAATCACATTTAGTTTTCACCATGACAATCTGAATTCCCAAACCAGCGTAAAAAATGAAAAAAAAATGGACACGCCAACAATGCATAATACCAGCGCAAGGAAGACACTCATTTTAAGGCTTGTGTAGCGTAAAGTAAATCGCTTGTTGTTCCATTCCAAAGCCCAGCCAAGTTACTGTTGAGCTTTTGAATTGAAGCGCTACCCTTTCTTCAGTACCACCAAATTTTAAGAAAATTATAATCATTCACCTGCCAAGCTACGAATATTCTGATCTGCACAAGGCCTGTGAAAGCGCTGCCTGCTTGCTTGTTTGCTTTCTTTCTCTTCCAAGAAAACTTTCGTTTAAGTAACCATCATGCACATAGTGAACATCCTCCTCCTCATCACTCTTCTCCAAGAAAACATTCATTTAAGGCATCATCTGCACATACCGACCATTCTTCTCCTCCTCCTCCAGGAATATTATCAATTAAAGCACTATCGTGCACATACGGGCCAGCTAACAATTTTTCTTCACAGGGTGTATTACGGTATTATCCAGGTTCACACCTAAACCAACCAAGGTAGTCCTGCACACTCATTCTCATTTTTCAACCACCTTACCCTTTTACTACGCCCCCCCTCCCTCCCCACACACACAGTGGTCTTTTAAACGAAATCGATGACACATTCTTAACACCAGCGATGCACTTTTCAAAAAACGCAAATCACCCACTCTTCAGAGCCCATCCTGCCCATTTCTTGCTCATTCAATTTTGACTTACACCTTACCAGCCTGCCATTCTTTCATGCAAAAATAAAGAGCCAAAGACACTGAAAGCCTACAGAGAGAGAGAGAGAGAGAGAGAGAGAGAGAGCACAATGGTGTCAATTATTTATAGGAATAAAGATATTTGTGCCATAGGGGCACATATAGTAAACTAAAGGATTAAGAACACCGCCCACATTTCCACATCTCTTAAACAGATATAAAGCTGAAATAGAAAGACTAAACTTAAGGAAATTGGACAAAATTGTTTCTGAACAATAGAAATAAATACCCCTTTAACACAAGTTGTGACAGTCATAAAACTTAGTAGATGTGCTAATTCTCTACCGGTGACAGTTCTCTCTGAGTTAATTTTCTGTGTATATTCTGCCTTAATCACAGAGTTCAAGAGTACTGCTGCATGCTACTGCATCACCCTCCTTTACATATATCCCCACTTCATCTTTCCATCTCATTCTTCCTCGTCCTCTTCTTATTTTCCGCCATCATTTTCACTTGTACATTTTTTTTAAACTTTTCACAATGCTCATTCCTTGTGTCCAAACGTCACTTTCTTTCTTTTTGCCTGTATATAAAACTTATTTGCCCAAGCCAAGAATGTTGCAGTTTGATAGTGAAAAGAACTAAATGTATGGACTTTATGTTGTATTACTGTATATTTATTGCTTCATTTCCCTGCGTAATTCACTTAGCTTGCATAGAATGACGGTGATGGTCGATGTACAGTATTGCTTGTTTTGTTGACCATGAAAATATACCGGCCGTGATTTGCAGTGATGGCGGTGGCAATGGCGGTAGTAGTGGCTGTATTGGTGGCAGCGGTGGGACAAGGGGTGGCAGCAGTAGGATCTGGGTCATGCCTCAGTGTGAGTGAAGAGCTGGACCTGCCCTGTGTCTGCACCACCATCGAGGCCAACATCTCCATCAACTGTGACAACGTTGCCTTCCCAGGGGAATTTCCACTTCTGCCCTTCAAGTAAGACTTGAACTGACCTGGCCATATGATCCTTTCCGTATTATTTACTTTTTATTTTTCTTAAGTTGGCTGTGATTGTTCTGAGTTATTTGTCCTTAGTAATTCACTTCTTTTAACACTATTGTATTCTTCTAATGACAATTTTTATCATTTGGGCATTGTTTATTATATATATTTTTTTCTTTATCAGTTTATTTTCATAAAACGTGCTCACATAGACCCTAGTTTTCTTGATGCATTGCATGTATTCATTACCTGTGTTATTTAATGTTTATTGCTACTGTTTCTTTTGCTTTCTTAATACCTTATATGGTACATATTGTATACTGTCTACAATTTTCATGTAATCCAGGAACTTTGTTTAGTTTTCTATAATTGTGGATGGTATTGATTTTTGCTAACGTACACACTTATTATTTTTTTTTGTTTTTTTTATAGTTTTTGCTCATTATTCATTGCTTTGTGACAGGATGAATATTGTGGAGTTTAGTCAAAGAAATGCTGGGATACAAGCACTTCACGGCCAGCTCTTCACTGCGTCAGATCTACCACTTACCAAGGTCCAGAAAGCTACATATTGTTTTGATGAAGGATTTTATTCAATGCAATAAAATGCACTCAACACATGATACACTGAGAACAGTTTCGGGTCAACCCGGACTCTCAAAACCATTGTATCATCACAGTTAACATAAGTAAATGTTTAGCGTGGGTGTAATCCTTTATACTCGTACTTATACC
>JAGKTI010005173.1:0-31123 GCA_018397915.1 Birgus latro | reverse complement strand
TTCGCGTTAAGTGAAGTAGGGTCAATACTACCCTCCCCTGTGATGCGAAATGAGCTGACGCTTTTTCAACGGGAGCTGGCAACCCTGCTTGATAGGTTTGGCACCACAGGAGCAGGCTCAGTAATGTTTGGGCAGCCACAGGAGGAGGATTGTCTCTGTGTGTGATGCACCACGAGGGCATGTTTTGACTCAAATAACACAGTTATTTGGTTACCTACCACATTCTCATCATGCCTAAAGTAACCACAAGCAAGGACAAACGTGTGGAAGTGATTACTTTATACAAAGCTGGCCACAAACTCCCATTTATTGCAAATCAGATGGTGTTAGACTGAGGACAGTGCAGAGACTGGTGAAGCGGTTCAAGGACAGTGGGGAGGCCATTCCTCCCACTCCACTTCCCAAGCCTGGGAGACCTCGTAAGACAACCTTCAGGACCCGTCAGCTGATCTCAAGGCAAGTTAGCAAGGATCCAAGGCTAACAGCACGGGATTTAAAAGAAAAGAACCCACAGTTGCTGGCAGATGTGTCTGTCAGAAGTGTGCAGCAGCTGTTGCATGACGATCTGGGCTACAGGAGTTTTTGTGCTCGTAAAAAACCACTGCTAACTGCACTTCAGAAGAAAAAGAGAGTAAATTTTTGTAAGAAATATCTTGCCTGGAGTGAGGAGCAATGGAAAACTGTGCTTTGGAGTGATGAGTCAACATTTACTGTCACTGGTACCCCTTCATCACGAGTGTACTGCAAACCAGGCAGCGACCCCCTGGATCCTAAGTACGCTTCCAAGTTTGTTAAATACCCAGCCTCACTCATGGCTTGGGGCTGCTTTACATATTATGGTGTTGGTGAGTTGGTAATTCTACCTGCAAATGAAAAAGTGAACCAGAACAATTATTTGGAGCTATTATGTGATGTTTTAAGTGACTCTTTTGATAAAACCAAGGCAAGAGTATTTATGCAAGATTCTGCCCCTGCACATGTTGCAAAGTCAGTGAAACAGTGGCTAACAAACTGTGAGGTTCCCTTTATTCGAGATTGGCCCGGAAACAGCCCAGATATCAATCCCATTGAGAATTTATGGGCGCACATGAAGCGGCACATCATCTTTGCCTAAACTTGAGGCTGCAGTCAAGCAGCTATGGAGCAGTTTTAGTCTGTCTGTTCTGCAAAACTACGCCATCAGTCTCCCCAGATGCCTTAAGAAGATAATAAAGGTGAAGGGGTAAATACTAAATTCAATGGTGAGTGTTAATTTATTTGTTTCTCCTTGCTAACCACAAGAATTTTTTCTTTTTTTAAGATAGCGTCAACACTTTCCGCGCCTACTGTATACTATGATAGTGTTGTGAATACAGTATAGGTATGATAATATCCTTGGGGCATGGAGGAAGAAATTTGACCACATTGTTCCTGAATACGGTATGAAAAAAAAAAATGAATAAAATGAACTGGTATTCCCACCTTTGTATTGGTGGAAGGATGTTATAGCCTCACTACCCAGCACTCGTGTCACAAGCAAAGCTTTCTCATGCATTCCACGAATTAGAAAGGGAGAGGTGATACATGGAGCTTTCTTAATTTTCAAGTTCAGGTCTCTAGAGGAATTATGGGCTTTTGCTCCAGATTTCCATATCATATTGTGAATACGGAGAAGTATGTTACAGTGATGAAGATGATAATAGTTTTCCTCCCCTCAGTACCCAATTACCCCAGGTTGCGAACCCTACTTTAGAGAAATTATGGTATCATTCATTATTTAAAGCTGAATGGAGTTAAGATATGTGAGTAGTTTAATGTGCCAACAGACGCTGAACCTTGCTTACAACCACATACGGGAGCTGGACACAGGCCTGCTGACCAACTTGAAAGTACTACAAGTGCTACATTTGGAAGGAAACAGCTTCCCAAGGGTGCCCTCTGCTCCCCTGAAGGGTCTTACTGCTCTCAAAGTCCTCACACTGCAAGAGAATAATATTGGTGTGTATATGAAGAGATAAGTAATTATGATGCATGGTGTTTAGCAATTAGAATACACCAGTTAGAATGATATCTTTACTTTGCATGCATTGTTTCTAATCTCCTAGGGGTGACTGGGGTGTTTTCAGTTATGTAATGCCCTAAAGGGAGTAGGATGGTCATCTACCCTAAAATGGAGTGGACAGCTGCTAGAATTATGAATTAATGGAAGGATGACCCATTTCATTTTGTACAGTACTTTGTTGATAGTTCTCCTAATTACTGTAATGCTTTCCTAATCCTGCTTTTGGATGTTAACTATTCCATATGTACGTAGAATGCAAAATTGGAATGATAATGGTATATGAGAGAAGGCTGAGTTTACTGATGGGATGTATTGACACAGCAGTAAACAGAGATTGGAATCTTCCATCACTGTAGTGTTACTATCATCTGCTGAAATATTGTAATGGTTGTTATGGTAACTCTTGTAATTTGTGTTGGATTGCTCACTGATTCCACTGTTGCTGTACCAGACAGCTATGTTCTTTTAACCATCTTAAATGTATATATAAGCTATAAAGATATCCATGTGCTTTAAACCAGCCTCGTAGATCACAACCATTGCTAGGAGATCCAAGATGCTGGAGATGGATGCCCTAATGTGGTGGCAACAGTATGTATACCAGGGCAGTGGAGCTTCCCTGCAGTTACATAAATGCACCTCAACTTCCTCTCTGTTCCCCAAAACAAGGAGGATGGACTGCACAAACTTCAGTCTGCATTCAGCTGCACCTGGGGCCACAACAGCTAGGACACCCATATGCTTTAAAATACAAATCATTAATAATAAAGTAATAGGGCATCTGTGTGCTTGAAATCTGCCATAAAATTTGTGGCTTTACTAGGACATCCCCCACTGGGGAGAGGGGGAAAAGATACTTCCCCAGTATCCCTGCTTGTTGTAAGAGGCAACTAAAAGGAGACTTTTTGTCTCCCATCTTTCTCTCTTACTGTCCTTTTCAACCCTTCTGTCATAGCTCTCATCTTGATATTTCCATGTTTCTTTCAGCCTTTATTCTCACTTTACTCTATCAGGTGAGACAATTGGTTTCTAGACATGAATGATTTAAGGGCTTCCCATTGGCATGGCCTTTTCTCCCTTACACCGTTTTCATGCCAAGATCATTTCAACACCAGCCTTAATGCCATATAGCCATTTTATGGCTTGGTGCTAGTTCTTTATTATTCATTTACTAGGACATCCTTATACAGTACTTTAAACCGATTGTACAGTTCAAAAGAGATGCATGCTTACACTGGTTCAGCATATGACAGATGCAAGACAGTTGCTGAAGTTGCCCCATCTCTAAGTACTGCTTGTAACCAACCCTAAGAGGTATGCAATGTGGTGTTTTGGAGTGAATAAAGAAAGATGCATTGAAGCAGAATGGACAGTGAACAGAATGTGGGAAGACAGTATGACAAAAAGGAGCAATTGAGATGAATGATGATGATAAGCTAAGCCTCCATCCTTCTGCAGATGTGCTGAAGACAAGTGCATTCGCTGAAGTTCCGGATCTGGTATTCCTCAACGTCTCACATAACCGGATCATCAACATTGAGGCCTCGGCATTGCTAGAACTCACCAGCCTCATCACCCTTGATCTTTCTTACAACAGGTATAGTATATTGACAGCCTCATTATTATGCTGTTGCTTTTTATAGGCAGCCAGAACATAATTCTAGCCATAGTAGAGACGTCACCAGGTTCTGTTTTGTTACTGTCAGCTGTCTCACCAGTCTCAAGAATTCTTGGCAGTTGGTTCATGTGTACAGACAGACATCAAGGTGTTAGATATCCACGAAGACACATAAGCACTTTTGAACTGTAAAGTAGTCTTAGTGAATGAACATTAAATGGTATCAGGACTGTTCAAAGGTTATTTCCTCAAAATTACATTGCACATTTTGCAGAATGTAATCAGCACAGATGTATTTTAGAATTCTTCAATCTTTCTTCTGTACATATGAGTATATTGTTCGTGAAATGGCACAGTGCTGAATCAACAACTGAATTATTTCTTATTTTCTCAGATTACTTTTGACTGCTTTTTGGCTAGATCTCAGATAATCCTCCTGGCTAACTTCCCTGCTGTTTAAATACTCAAAGAGATTTGAGAAAACAATTCCATGTGGTTCAAGACATTTCTTCACCATGAAGTATATTGTAGAATATTGCAATGTGGTCTAAAGTAATCTTGAAACTTCTTGTAAAGGCACATTATAACCAAACAGTGCAGTTAATTTCCAGTACATTTTCATTACGATAAATTCTTTCTAAAGTACAGTATACAATTTCTAACAGAAAATGCTTTTTATTTAAATATATAGTATAATGTGTTGTATATCACTCACAAATTTGCCAAAGGAATGAATTATTGCTCACAGCATAAAAAAATATAATCAGTCAAAACTAGTTAATTAAACAGTGTTTTTATGGTAAAACATCACTGTTTTGCTTCTTGCTTTTATCAGACACCTTAAACTTACAGAGTTTTCTTTTCATGTAACAACTGCAGTCCATCATAACTGAAAGAAATTCAGAATACCTTATGCATAATCATATTGCTTTGATATTGGTCAGACTGTCCATAGTAATGTTATACAGTATTATAAGCCACTGAAGACCATGTGACCGTGTTGGTGTTGGTCAGGCTGAAGAGCGTGCGAGGTGAAGCATTCAATGGGCTGGAGAACCTTGAGGAGCTGGACCTTTCATCCAACTTCCTGACAGAAGTCCCAGCTGATGCCCTGAAGGCACTGTCCAAGCTGAGAACTCTGGTGCTCCATGATAATCTAATTCAGGTAAGAGTTTCTGCCCTTTTGCCATTATCATCATCATCATTACCATAAACCTAACACTAAAGAAATCTTGCCCCAGTATGAGTAGAAAACAGAAAAGTTGAGAAAATAAAGCATCACTTGCTTCTGGAACACTGGAAAGCTGTCATCAATTTCGTTAATACTGTACTTTTACTGATCCGTCATGAATGTATAAATCAGTATTTCTTATGTTTTCTTGTCTGAGAAGTTAAAAGAAGGGTGGCTTTGACTGTTATAGTAATAATAAAAAAAAAATAGAGTCCTGAAAGGTATGATAAGGGAAAGAGTGAATACTGATGAGATTCAGTTTGGGCTTATGGCAGGCAGAAGTTCCACTGATGAAATATTGATTGTCCAGCAGCTTCAGGAAAAATGAATTATATGAGAAGGAAGTGAGAGTGGTAATTTGTTTCTGTTATTTGGAGAAGGCTTTTAAAAGACTGCCCAGAGTGGTGGTGAGGTGTGCAGTGAGAAAGCTTGAGATTAAGGAATGGTTGGTTAGAGTGGTTTTTATAATATATGGTTGACTCACATCCAGGTGAGAGTGAATGGAGGTGTGAGTAATGAGTACTGTATGAATTCTAGTGTGCATCAGGGGTCAGTTTTAAGCTTGAAGATCTGTTATGTGATTTAAGAACTGGACTCCCATGGGAGATGTTGCATGCTAATGATTTGGCATTGACTGCAGAAAATAAGAGGGTAGTAGAAGAAAGCTTTAGGAAGTTGAGAGATGGAATAGGGTACAAGGGTTTGAGAGTTAACATAGATAAAACAAATGTGGTACTGTCAAAGCAGAGGAGGTGTGGCCATTCAGTTTGCCACAAGGGTGAGGGAAATAACTCAGTCTTGTGAAAGATTTGAGATAAGTGACTGCAGAAGAGATGTAGTGGTATTAGATGCAGACTGCAAAATAATGCTGATTATGTATGCATGGTGTGTTGGGGAGTGCATGCAGAGGTAGAGAGGTGAGAAATGATTTACCTTGCTAGAGAGTCTCCTCAGTGTGTGGAGGAGTTTACTTATACGGGGAGATATGATATGTGCTGGAGGTGGGGCTTGAGCTATCTTTGTGGCAAGGATAAGGAGTGGAAGGAAGAAGTTCAGGGAGTTATTGCCCCTCCTGATATTGAGGAGGCTCTCCCTCCATGGTAAGGGGTCTTTGTATACACCATATTTTAGGAGTATAAGGCCATATGGTAATGAGATTTGTAAAGGAGGAGGATATTTGTAGGCTCAACAATTCAGAGATGATAATGATTAAATGAGTTTGTAGCATGTCCATCAGTGATAGGCCTGGGGGCTTAAGATTTCAAATGAAGAGCTGAGAGGAAGAATGATACTTGAGTATTTAGTGTGATGAAAAGGGGTAGATTAAGGTGGTTTTGGCATGTGGAGAGGATAGAGGATAACAACTGGGCTGGGTAAGGAGGGTAAGGGATGTGAATGTTGGGGGTAGGATTGCAAGAGGCAGACTAAGAAAGACCTGGGATGAGGCCATACAGTTGTGACCTCATGGATAAAGGACTGAAATTAGAGGCTGATAGAGATCAAGCAGTATGGAGAGCCACCATTAGGTGACCAGGGCCAATGTATGCAAGCATATTAGAGCCTTTATAAATGAATATATGAATGAATGAACAAAGGCATATAATTCAGCCACAAGTAAACAGAGTTCAAGCTGAGATGCACTCTAATATGAATCTTATTACACATATGAGATTTTACATTTGTTGGAAAATGTAGGCTGTTCTCATTGTAAGTTTAGTATGTTCCAAAATATCATACCTTGTTACATATAACTGGTAGTGTAAACAGGGAGACACATCAGCTTTATAGGTAAAAACTGAACCTTACTGTATTGGGCAAAATATTTGTAATTAATTGTGGCCTGAGTAAATAAGAAAATCATGATAAGGACTTACTGTAGCTGGTTTTAACCTTGGTGATACTTCCAGTCCATTGATGATCTCAGTTGTATCTTGGCTAACCTTGATATGAGGGTCCTTTAAGCCAAGACACAGGGATGGCTGCAGAAGGGGGTCCAGGAAATCCATATCCCCCTCTCTCTCTCTCTCTCTCTCTCTTTTTTTTTGGGGGGGGAGGGGGCAATTTTTTCCTATAACATGTATGCAGATATATGGAGTGAAAACAGCTGTACATGTTGGAAAATTCCTTTTCATGTGAATATTTGCATGGGCCTATATGATTTTCTTAATACAGTACCACAGTATAAATTTGAAAAAGCATTAGGTCATTAGAGGGATTAAAAAGGAAAAAGTTTTTGACACCCTTTTTGACAAGTGCTGGATATTCCCTGAATGCACAGCATCATTTTGAGTGATAGATTGACTGAATAATAATGCTAATTATGGTGATGACTGACAGACACTGGGTGGTGTTGTGGCACTGGGCCCTCTAGTGAGCTTGCAACAGCTGGACCTGACTCGCAACAACATTGGAGAACTTCCCACTGGCACCTTCAGACAGCTGTCAGGCCTCAGGAGTCTTAAACTATCTGTCAACTCTATGAGACAGGTAAGTGATCTATCTGTTTATCTCTGAATATACATTATGTCTTTCAGTAAATTCTCTCAGGCATCTTTGACCCACTCAGACAAATAAAATAATTTGGAATTAGCTGCTTTAGGGTACCAGTGCTAGTTTTGTCATAACCTTGAAAAGATTAATGGTAATAGTATTAATACTCTCAGGCTTCTGTATTCATTGAGTATAATAAAACCATTTGGCATCAGCTGGAATATACCATAATGCTATAGAAGATAGTGGTAGGTGGTGGCGACCATCATCCACTCACTTGATGTAGTGCTGCCTACTTCTTCCTTAGCCTTTATCATTCTCTTTCTGAGCCTGCCCTCCTCTCTTCCTATTTCTCCCATCTTTCCTGTCACTTCTTATTGCTTTTCTTTCTTTTACAGGTGGTTTTACATTGAGTGACAAGCCAAATGGTTTCCTGTAAACCAAGAAACCATTTACAACGCTGGGTGGTAACCATATAACCAAACCATACGTGCTCCCTACGTGTCAACAAGTGGGTTGGTGGAGGGTTAGTGCCCCTCCCTGTAAAACAAATAACTCAGGGTCAAATGGCCACCCCTTACGGGATTATGGCGTCTGGCAATAGATAGATAGATAGACTATAGAAGATGCAGCCTTGAGAGGGTCAAGCACTTTTTCCCATGTCATGTCTCTCTGTCTTGAAAATATTATGTTAACAGTCATTTTGAGACAGATAAGTGTTCTGTTTATGTAGGTATCTGTATCTTTATTTGTGTCAGTTTTGTTAACCTTTCTTTCTCCATTTCCCTGTTTTTCAACAACATTCAGGCCTTGGAAGACTTGAACTGGGTATCATCTCTTTGAGAATGGTACCATAGCTAAAGAATCTGCTTGTCTAGCTGTCTGTTCATCTGTCTCCTTCCTTTTCTCTTTCAACAATTCCTCTCTCCTTGTTAGTGCTTACATCTTTCAACTATTCACATCTTCTCCGTGCCTGTAGATCTGTATGTCCATTTCTCTGGCTGTCTTACTACCTACCTATCTGTCTGTCAGTCATCACTTGCAACTCTTAAGCCTCAGATGTTCAAATGGTCATCAACTCTTTAAGACAGGTAAGTGATCTGTACATCGAGTGCTCTATTTGTCTGTCTATCTGGATATCCATCTTTCTGTTTATCATTCTTTTACCAAAGGCAAGTCTCATCTTTATACTATTTGACTGTTTGGCTCATCTGTATACTACAGTATTTGACTGACTGCTTGATATGTAGGTAATCTGTCCAGCTGTTTATCTATCTTTCTATCTCATTATCTCTATTATCTATCAGTGCATCTATCTGTCTCTCTGTTAGTCTCCTTCTCCCTCCCTTTCTCTCTCTGTTGAACACTCTTCACTCACTGATAGGTAATGGAGATTGTTTCTAACCCTTCTACTGGTGGCAATTTCCCTTAAATTAAGAGCAGCTGTAAAAATACAGATTATACAAAAGTAGTGATTGTACACTTGGAATTAATGCTTAGGTTCTTAAAGTTTCTCAGTCAAATAGAATAATCTAGCATTAGTTAGAATAAAGTACTAATGTTGTTCTAACCATTATGGAGTTAATAGTGACAATATTAATTTTCTCAGGTTTGTATGACTCACTATCAGCTGAATAAAATCATCTGGCATAAGATGCAATGAAATAATAGCAGTGTCCTGCCTTGAGGGTATTAATGGGGAAACTAGTAACACTCAGACTCTTGTTACTCTCAGCTGAGTACAGTACTGTACTGGAATTGTCCCATTCGTGAGAGAGTTAGCAGTTGATCTTTACAGGTTGATGAGGATTCCCTGGATGGACTTTCATCACTGCAATCACTGCACTTGGATGATGATAACATTCTGTCCATCCCTTGGACTGCTTTGGCTAAGGTATTGTAGTCCTTATCTGTTACTATCAATCCATTTTTTTTCATTTCAGTGATCTACAGACTTTTTCCTTCAGTGACATCATCATCATCATCATTATCATCATCATCACCCAACCCCTTTTTCCAACCTAAAGGTTGGGTAAGCTAGTTCCCAGAGAACAAGAAAAAGGCAAAACATGATAGAGGGAGAACTCAATGAAATGAGCCACACATTCTTTCACTCCTCTTTCAAGCCACCTGAACCTTGACTCCACCTCACAAACATAACCATCCACTCACATGTGCTTCATATTACCTATCATGTAGAGTCAATTTAATGGTTACAAAGTTAAGAAAAAGGTTTGCCAAACCCTTGCCATGCTCTCCTTCTTGCAAAATTCATTCAGTCAGTTTAATTCTTTGTCAATTCACTCACCTCCTCAACTTCCATACCTTGCTTTCTCACATATTCATTTACCATTTCTGCCCACTTTCCTGTGGCCCCACTGTTTCCTCAGTCCATACTTATTAACATGTGTCTTTCTCACCACCCTGTGTGTACCAGTCTCTCCTTGTGACCATACCATCCAAACACTTTCGCTTCAATGATGTTGTCTACAGATTCTCTTATTTTTCTAATTTTTCAAGAATCACATTTTTTTCTCATAATCCTATCTGCACTCCACACCGCACACATTTTTCTTTAACCTCATCTCATTACTTTTACTAGTGATTTTTCACTATAATGCCAAACCAAAATCTCACAGCTGTATATTAATGCAATAGGGTAATACTCCTTGATGTGGTCCTCTTACAACCATCACACCCAGGCTTCTGTTTCATGTTAGTGCCTGCATACGAGTAGCATTGTATACCTCCACTCTACTTTCAAGTTTCTTTGCAAATTTACATCACTTCCTTACCATTGCACCAAGTTACTTAAACTCCTTCAGCAGCACTAATCTCTCTCCATTCACCAGGACATTACACTGAGAATCACCTTCTCTCCAAACATCCATTACTTTATCTTATCTTCATTTATCTTCAAAGCACTGTTCTGACATTCGTCAATCAAACTCTGTACTAGTGTGCATAGCCCTTGTTCACAACAGTATTAGCAAGCTGCATTGTATTACATGTATACAACAGGTATAGCATACTTCATTTTCACACCTGCAATATTTTAGAAGGTGTTTTCATGTCTCTCATGATATCCTCCTCCTCCTCACCATCATCACCATCATTATCATCATCATTACCCAACATCACCATCATTATCATCATCATTACCATCATCATCATCATTACCATCATCATCTTCATTGGTTTAAATCATTACATTTATGTTGTGCATTTGTCATCTTTATCATCTGTTATCACAGTTTTCATTAATGTGCTTGTTATCATCATTTGTCACATCTTGTCTCTGTTCTCTTCACTTTTGCACTTGTTTTTTATCATCATCATCATCATGTTTAACCACCATACTGTATCATCATCTGGAGTTATGACTTCATTATCACTGTCTTCAGCATCATCTGTACTATTCCACTTCATTAAATTGTAAACAACTGATCACTCACCATAAATATTTGGATTGAATAGTCCAGCCCAGTGCCTCTAAACTTCTAATGAGCTGATAAAGAAATAGATGGTTGATTGATGGATTGTGTTAATGCTATATACAGTGGTACCATATGATATTACATTATTATTATTATTCCTTCATTCTTTCCTCTTCCTTATGCCCACAGGTGACTCTACACTTCCTTTTCTGCCTTCGTTTCCTTCAATCTTTCTCTCTTTTATGCCCTGGGTGACTCTACAGTGAGTGACAAGTCAAATACTGTAGTTTCCTGTAGACCAGGAAACCATCTACAGTGTAGTACACAGGATAGTAACCATATAACCAAATATGGCACCTGGTAGTTTAGTGGGTAATTAAAGCACTCCAGTTGTATTGAGCCTGTGCAGGTTTATATCCAAGGGGTGGTTGGGGTTTATTGCTCATGTAATCCCACCCTGGGATGAGTGAGGCTGGTCACTCTCATTTTAAATGTCAGGACCAACTTGCCTAGCCACAGGTTTCTACATTTCTTGTGGGGCAATGTAGGATTGGATAATGGATGGATGCATTATTATTATTATTATTATTATTATTATTATTATTATTATAATTATTATTATTACTGTATTACTATTCCATCCATCCATCCATCATCTAATCCTGTTTTGCTCCGTGAGGAGCATAAGAGCCCGGGGCTAGGCAAGTTGGTCCTGACCAGCCTCACTCATCCCTGAGTAGCATTATGTGAGCAATAACCCCAACCACCCCTTGGATATAAACCTCACCAGTTTAATCCGATTGGAGCACCTTAATTACACCCTAAATCACCAGGTGCAATAATTTGGTTATATAGTTACCACCCAGCATATCCTGGTGTACGGGAAACCATTTGGCTTGTCACTCAGTGTAGAGTCACCCATAGGCAGAAGGGAGAGGAAAGAATGAAGGAAAGAAAGACAGAAGAGGGAGTGTAAAGTCACCCGTAGACAGAAGGAAGAGGAAAGAATGAAGGAAAAAGAAGACAGAAGAGGAAGGAAAGAAGAAAGGCAAGGGCAGACACCCAAAGCAGCACTATATCAAGTGAGTGGATGGTATAATTATTATTATTATTATCAGGTGCCAACACTGACCTCATTGAGCCTGGACTACAATCGTGTGGGTGTAATCTCATCTACCAGTCTGCAGACGGTGACAGGACTGCAACACCTCTCCATTGCCCATAACATCATCAGGGAGCTGCCAGCTGGGACGTTCTCTAATTTTACAGTCTTAGAAAGCCTTAATTTGTATGGAAACCAACTTCAAAACCTTATTCCAGAGAGTTTAAATGGTCTGCGTGAAAGTCTGAAGGAGCTGAACCTAGGCCTCAATCGACTGAGTGAACTACCACAGTTTGACTTCCCAAATCTCAACTCATTGATCCTCTCAAAGAATAATATAACCAGTTTGCCCTCGGATGCCTTCGTTCTGTTGCCAGAACTGACAATACTGGACTTGAGTGAGAACCATCTCTCACTGCTGCCAGTGACCCTTCTCCACCCTATCACTAAGCTCTCCACCCTTGACCTCAGCCAGAATCAGATTGCAGAGATCCGACCTGGCCAGTTTAATCAGTCCTTCATTAATGTCATAAATCTGCAGAACAATGAGATAAAGGAGGTTCCCAGTGAGGCTTTCACAGATTTGCTTTTCCTGCATACACTGGATTTAAGTCATAATGCCATCAGAAGTATCAGTGATGCAGCATTCCTCAATATTCCCCTTATTCACTTTTTAAGACTGGATCACAACATGCTGCCATCATTCAAAAAGGAATACTTTAAGCTGACTATTCCTGCCCCTTCTACAGAGTTGAGGATTTTGGATTTGAGTTACAATGACATTACCTTCCTACAGCCCCTGGCCTTCCAGTTGCATATTAGACTCAATTGGCTAAGTCTAGCACACAACCGACTCTCTTTCTTCCCAGCAGAAATTGTAAGAGATTTGACTGAATTAGAGCACCTTGATGTGCAGAGCAACCAGATCAAAGCTTTAGAGAATAATGATTTTGCCAATTCTCCACACCTTCGAGAATTGATTTTGAAGAACAATTTAATTGAGTCTGTTGCAGAATCAGCCTTCCAAAACTCGACACAGCTTCAAGATCTTGATTTAAGCAACAACAGATTATCTGATCTTCCTGAAAATGTTTTTCTGGGCATTGCTCGACTCCATTTGGACCTGAGCCACAACAAACTGTCATCTCTACCAGAGCAGATATTCCAACGAATCAAAATACAAAAACTTCACTCTGTAAACCTGGCTCACAACATGTTTGACCATTTTCCAGTCAAAACTCTACGGCAGCAGTACTTCTTCCTCAGCAGTATCAACATGGCACATAATATGATAACTTCAGTTCCCAGTAATGCAGATATTTTGGTGAACATCAAAACATTGGACTTGTCATATAACCCTCTCACCCCAGAGGCAATCTATGTACTTCTGAATGAGCCCAAGACATTGCGACACTTGAATCTTGCTGGTACTAATGTTACAGAAGTGCCGGTCATTGAAGCTCGTTTCCTACTCTCTTTGAATTTATCTGACAACAACATTGTTGAAGTAAAAGAATCTTCATTTGACCTTACTCAGAACTTGCAAAGTCTTGATATATCTCATAATAAAATACCAAATCTCAGTTATGGTTTAGCCATGGCATGGCCCAAGATCCCTGACCTACGACTGCTGGACATCTCACACAACCCACTTGCATACATTGTGCGTGGAGACTTCAACTATCTGAGTAATCTTGAAGTCCTGCGTTCATCTAACCTTCCACGAGTCAACCGTATTGAACGCTTGGCCCTCGGTCCGCTCAGATCCCTTCAACAGCTTCACTTGCATACATTGCCACGAATCGCAGTGCTAGATGTGCGTGGTATACTGGAGGGTCACCCTGGCCTGGAAGTTGTTGACATTGAACTGACAGACAGAGAAGTTCATGACCAACTTCATCCAGCCTTCTACCCTCGTCTTCGTAGCTTGACAGTTCGTGGTCGCTCAGTAGAAGCTCTTTCTGGGGGTGCTTTTGCTGGCATTAACAGTCCTCAACTAACAATTGGTCTTGTTAACACCAATATCAGCAACCTTCTTTCCAACTTCTTCTTTCCAGTACCAATGTCCTCAAAGATTCTTCTTGATATTTCTGATTCCAACATTGCCTCTCTCAGCCCCCAATTTCTGAGCACATTAGATTCTCGACAGCGCCACCTCTCGTTGACAGGGCTGGGCTCCAACCCGTTGTTTTGTGACTGTAACATCCGGACTTTGCGACGCTGGTTGGTTGCTCGTGGCTCCAAAGACAGTCTATATAATGTGACCTGCAGTGCCCCGGCCAGCCTCAAAGGCACCATCTTAACATCTTTGAGTGAGACAGAACTAACGTGTGAGGGTCGACCAACCACCACTACCACTGACCCTCCTCTCTTCACCACAACAAAACGGCGTCCCACCACCACTGACAACATTATAACTTATGACGACATGACAAGACAGCCTAGTGACGAGGAGAATGAAATCGATGGATCAAGTTCTCCATCTCGAAGTGCTGGCCTCACCAACATGGATACAGTTATAATTGGGATTGTTGGAGGTGTGGTGGCATTTGTGGCTCTGCTGATCATCATCATCTGCCTCATTCGACTGCGCTCTGACTCTCAATACCGTGGAGGTCCTCTAGCTGGAAACCTGGCCCTGAGGAATCATGGAAACTGTACTTGCTTGAAGCCCCCTCCCCCTCCAGGAAGCTGGGGAGGCTACACAGGTCCCTACCCTCCTCCACCATCATCGCGAGCTGGGACATTGAAGATGATGCCTCCGCCAGCCACCCCCATACCTCCGGCCTATGGCACTGTTGGAGCTAATAGTGGCAGGAATTTCTACCCCAATCCTCAGTATTACATGGGATATCCCTCAGAAAGTGAACATGAGTTGCGGTAGAATCAAGATGATGAATTACTGCCATATATGCTTAAATACTGTATAAAAATAAGTGTACATTTTTGATGGGAAATAGTGCAAAGGCAGGTGATTGCCACTGGACATTTTGAGTACCAGAATACAAGAGGTGACACTTTGGTTGGATTCTGAAATGAGACAGCCTTAGAGTGATGAGTACCTTTAAAAAAAAATAATGAGAAAGTCTTCTAATTACCTGATCTGTCGAGTGATGATTGTCGGAGACATTGTTATATTAAAGATTTTGTGAGCAAGTTTACCAAGTGCTTGGAATAAGTAATGCAGTATGATATATGTCCAGTATCATGTCTTAGTTGTGAGTGAGGTGTGAAATTTAAAGCCTCTGCATTAATATTAGCTTTGATTAGACACACACGGATACTCCTCATTCAAAGTTGTTTAGAATCAGAGGCTTTCTTTATGTCCTTAGAGACATAAAAGAGTTTTGCTTCAAGTCTTTATGTCTCATATGAATGTAGAAACATTAACCTTTTTTTTCAATGATTATTTTTGGATAAACAACATGATTTGATACAAGTTTCCTCATTAAGTTGCTACTGAATGAACAGCTATTTTATCTTAAAATTTGGTACAAAGTTATATCATTACACATATTTATTTGCTAATGAATTAATTCAGATTCCCCAGGCTTTACTATTGCCTCAAATTATGGTGGTCATTAATTCTCCTCCCCCCCATGACCCAGCATCCTATCTGTCACTCAGAATTGTTGCTCTCAAGACCAGTATTTTGCCTGTGCACATATCTTCAGTTTTGATGAGGAGTACTTGTATATGTCAAGAATCTTATAATGCTCATATATTGTACTGTATATGTATTAACAGAATTAAGCTCTTCACTGTGATGTCATTTTATAAGCTCAGCTTACTTCCAGATGATTGTATTAAGATCAGGAAAGACTGCCACTAATCTCTTCAGTGTGCTAGACCTTTCTCCTTAAATAACATCTTTTGGAGTCAACAAGAATGAACTGAAAAAAAATGTTATCATATTGAAAGGGTAGGAAAATAACCTGCTTCAGATGCCTGGAGGTCTAGTGATATAAACCTCTAAGGCACCAGTTGGGGGGAAGTATGTGTACCTTGTATGCATCAGTTCAAATCCCTAAGAGTCAAGTTATGCAGTGATACCTGGGGTGCAGACAGGTCACCTACCCTTAAATATTCTGAACTACAGTAGCCAAGCCTATGAACCCTCTCATCTCATATGGAAATTATGGAACTGGCAGTTTTTTTTTTTTTTTTTGATTTGGAGATATTTTTTAAGTGAGCAGCCTATTCTCTCTAGAATCCATTGTTAATTGGTTGTACAGAGAGATACAGGAAGTGAGTACAACTTTTTCTCCTTTGACACGGTGAATATTCATGAATTTATTCTCAACTGTCACCACGTAAATTATGTTTAAGGGTTTTTTTCTGTGTGAGAACTCAGTGTTTGCACGTTCATTCTCAACGTTCTTATAAAATTAGAGTGTAGTAGTACTCTTAGTGTTCTGACACTGCAAAAGTTTAAGGTTCTTCAGTGCAGTCAAGAATTTCATATTTTATTCTTACTATATCTAGATGTTTTATAGCTCAAGAGACTCTTCATACTGTAGTACTAGTACTATAATTAATGGAAAATATTTCAAACTTCTTTACTGTAAAAAGTCCCCAACAAGCTTAATAGAATTATCTGTTGACAGGCAGGAATAAAATATATTTAGAAAGTTGTTATCGTGGTGATAAGATCAAGACTATTATTTTTCTACACATCTAGGCTGCTTTTGTCAAGAGTTTCATCTGTCTTCATCTGCTGCCAGATGCCCAATCTCAGAGTTCAACCAAGGTGGCCATAGTGCATTAAATTCTTTTTTTACCATTTTTTTTCTTCCATTCCTCCTATCAGCCCAAGCTACTCATTAGCTTTTGTAAAGAAGTATCCAGTGCGTTGAGAGTAAACTACTATAGTATTTTAAGTTAGCCTTGACTAAAAGACCTGTTTCTGAGGTCCACATTCAAGACTGTTGAGACGGTTTTAGGAATGGCTTTAAAATGCATTGGTTGAACAGCAAGAATTGAATTCACAACCAAGAAATCCCTAGCCACTTCTTCTTCCATTTTACCAGGACCTAACCCTCATGGTATGTCAGCATTAGGCTCTTCTTTTTGTGTTACAGTATGCTTCTTATAAATGATCATCCTTGCAATGTTATCAGTCTGCCTGTACTTCAAAGATTTCCTTAACCCTACTTCTGTAGTAAGATATATATGTATAAACTATGTAAATATTTACAGCTATATATATATATATATATGTGTGTGTGTATTAGGAGTTTCTTACATACTGATATTTATATATCAGTCTATTACCAAATGCCTTATTCCAGAGTTCATCAAGGAGGCCATGACAAAAAGACCTCTAAGGTCCTCTGTCACCACTCATCTCCACTCTTTCCCACCAGTGCAAGCCATGCACCTCTCATTTTCACATACACTTGAGCAGAGTTCAGTGTCATGACTCGTTAGAATCACAAAATGTGAGACAGATGTTGGCAGCAGTGAAAACAGTAGTCAAATTTTTGCCTGTCTGGTAAGTGTGTGTGAGAGGGGTAGGGTACTAGGAGAAGGAGAGTTTGAGGAGCTGATGGCTCCTCTTTCTCCTCATCTCGGTCCCACTCCTCTCACACACATATGGCCGATTGGTGAGTGCTTGATTATTGCGTTGCTTCTACCTGTCTCACATCTAATGGTTCAAGACGATAGGCAAGCATATAACCTGGCCCTTTCCTTGGGTGTACTGTACCTCTTCCATTTTCCATTTCATTCTTTGTCTTAGCCTCATTCTCTCAGTTCCTATCTGGCAAGCAATTAGTAGCTGTAGCATCAGAATGTTCTAGTATAGAGTTTCCATAACCTATCTGTCTATTTATTGCCAGACACCTCAATCCCAGAAGGGGTGGCCACAAGCAAATCGTCTCCATGTAACCCTGTCCCCCGTCGTTCCACTGCCCTTCCCCCATCTCACACACCCCACCCAAAAAAGCCATACCATGTCCTGTCTTTGGTTGTCACCTGTTGGTTAGTCCTAATCTGAGGCTTCTTGTTTGTATTTTTATTTAATTGTTTTTCAGGGAGGGACATTAACCCTTCGCCAACCCACTTGTTGACACATAGGGAACACATGTTGGTTGGTTATAAGGTTACCATTCAGAGCATTAAATGAATTCCTGATTTACAAGAAATTATTTGGCATGTCATTCAGTGCAGAATTACCCGAAATACAAACACCACTATACTGAGGGAGTGGATGATAGGCACCCCCAATGACCAAAAGTTTCCATAATGCACTTCATAAATAGTGTGCATAGTGTGCATAAATAGTTGGTCAGGTCCAAAAAGTTTGCATAACATAAAAAGACACAATGCAGGCCCCCAAATAACCAAATATGGCATTTTTTTGATACTGCATACACCCCTTCTTTCTATTATGTGCATCATGTAAGTGTGCAGAGCCCTGCTGTGCAGCACCTGCCCCCTCCTCCCTTATTCTTTCTTCCTCCCTTACTCCAAGCCCATTCACCATCACAGTTCACTTTAAGTACAATAAATGTTTTTGTAATGATGTATATCTGTGTGATGTTAGACATCATTATTAGTGTTTTGTATGCCTAAGGTCAATTGGAGGAAGGTTAGGCAGGCATGAGGATCACTAGGGGCGACACACTGGGGGTATTGGTAGTTGTAACAAATTTCATCTTTGATATATCTTAATATTAGCCAAAATAATGTACTGTATTATAGAATGACATTTTGAATCATCATCATCATTTTCATCATCATCATCATTTTCATCATCATCATCATTATTACCCTTTCCTACCAATCAGTAAAGCAGGCAGGATCAGCATGAAGGAAATATTAATATAAAAATAAAAGAAGTACAGTATTAACACAGCACCCAGTGAAAAAAACTCTGCATCATTCACTCATCTGTCTGTCAATCATTCTATCTATCCATATACTGCATCTGTCTGTCTGTTTGTCTATCTTTATGTATCTACATGTGTGTCTGTCTGTCTGGTCTTTAAAATGAGGATCTCCAGGTGCTTCTGTTCTTACTCAGTAGCCCATCTTACTATGATACACCACCTCCCTATACACAGTACCCTACTTTATCTTTCTATCTTGTAATAGACCTGCTTCTTTATCTGAGTGTCCTTAATGAGTAACAGCTGTGACTCATGCACCACCCTACTTCATCATAGTCTTTGAAATATCATGCTCTTGGTCTGCTTCTCCTTGGAACCAATTCGCTCCCATACAGTCCGTTGGTCTGTCTGCCACTTGAGTTTTCATTTAGTTCATTCATTCATTCATTATCCAATCCTGTGTCGCCCCACAGAGATGTGTGGGAGCCCGGGGCTAGGCAAGTTCGTCCTGGCATTTAAGATGAGAGTGACCAGCCTCACTCATTTAGTACAAGAAAGAAAAATGAATATCAAAAGATTTTAAATGAAGAAGTTTCTAGAATCAATGTTTATGGATAAAAGATTAGAGGAAAGCTGATAATGAGATGTGAAGATTTAAGAGTGATATACAATTGGAAGTGCTACAATAACTCTCTATATTCCACCTGTCTACCTCCTTGCATCCCAAAACCAATGAGCGGCAATGTTATTCTGAGGCAAAATGCTGCAATACCAAAAAGTTTCAGCTGAGAGTGCAATGAGTGTGGAGATAGCGGAGGAGACAAACAACATACATGGAGGAGGAGGGAATTATTGCATCTCAGTATATCTAAACTGTCTTAGGTAGATTTCCACATGAGGGAAGGTAGACTGGAATGATGGGATGGGATAAAGAGAGTGGTGATGGAGGGACATGGAGGCCTTTCTGGGTTTACTCTAGGATTAGACAGCCCATCTTTCAGTTGACAGAGAGATTGTAAAAAGAAAGGGAGAGGGAGACATGGTGGCAATGCTTGATTTTCTTAAAAGTAGAAGAGGGTGCTGAAAATGATAACAAGCAACAAAGTCTTGTAATCTCCAGAGCTGAAGTGCCACAAGTGGTTTTGTATGGATAACTGCAATTGTTGAACAGATGCATTTTTCACTCTATTTTTGATACCAACAAATGGTTTTATTCAACTTAAGAAGGATCTCTCATTGTGAAAGGGTTAATCAAGGCTATATTCTACCCCTTTATATTGAAGAGACTTCCAAAACTGCATAAAATAATCTGGATGTAGTAAATACATTACCAGACTGAAAGCCTTCATACTTTGTGAAGTCAGAACTAGTGTCATAGTACTAGTGAAGGTGTTTTTATGACAGATTGGTGGGTTGTGTGAATGATTAGAGAAAAAATTTAAGCAATGTTCAAATTTCAAACAGTTCCCTTCTGTAGACTGGGAAAGATTTCAAGATCCTATAGTCTGCACTTCACTCTTCTGATTGATCATGGTCTCCCTACTCAGCAAAAACCTCTTCTTCTAAAATATGATACCTTCTGCTCATGCAATACATTAGTTGAAATATCATGAGTGTGAAGAACTTATCCAGTTGTAAGACTAGGAGGTTGTTGCTGAGTAGTTACAAATATGGCTGGAGGTCTTTTAGCAAGATAGGCACTTACAAGATGTAATGTCAGACAATAGATTGATTGATAAATAATAAATGATTTATAACTTAACAGTGTTATAAAGGTAATATGAAAGTTGAGCCATGGATGTATAGAAGTAGTTTGTGAAGCGTATACAGTATATAAATAATATGTAAGCGTGTACTGTAGTGTATTTATATCTAAATGTATAAAGCTGTTTTGACTCATAGGATTTATCCCATGTAAGAATAACTTCCCATTTGTTACTTTTTATAAATAAAATTGTATAGTTATTTTCAGTATATGTTTTTTTCTACACAAAGTGAGCAACCCTTTTTCCATCTTTAATTATTGATCATTTGTACAGTGAAACACTAACTGTTGAACATTGAAGATATGCATGCCTGAGTGGTTGTATTACTCAATTAGTTATTATTAAATTTAATTTAAACTCACACTAACACAGAAAATATTCATCCATCCATCCATCATCCAGTCCTATGTTGCCCCACAGAGAAGCAAAGGAGCCTGGGGCTAGGCAAGTTGGTCCTGACATTTAAGATGAGAGTGACCAGCCTCACTCATCCCTGTGTGGCATTACGTGAGCAATAAACCCCAACCACCCCTTGGATATAAGCCTTCACTGCCTCAATCCGATTGGAGCTCCTTAATTACCCACTAAACCACCAGGTGCCAAAATTTGGTTATATGGTTACCACCCAGCATAGTTCTGTAAATGGTTTCCTGGTATACAGGAAACCATTTGGCTTGTCACTCAGTGTAGAGTCACCCACAGGCAGAAGGACGAGGAAAGAATGAAGGAAAGAAAGACAGAAGAGGGAGTGTAAAGTCACCCGTAGGCAGAAGGACAAGGAAAGAATGAAGGAAAGAATGAAGGAAAGAAAGACAGACGAGGATTGAAGGGAAGAAGGATGGAGGAGGGGAAAGGGCAGACATCCAAGAGCAGCACTACATCGAGTGAGTGGACGGTGAGTGCCCCCACCTACTACAAAGCATCAATGATATGTGAGTAAATATTCCTCTGGGCCTCTAGTAGCTTATGTTCAGTAGTTAACAGCTTTAACACTGCAACCTGATTTTGTCAAATATCCTGTCACCTAAATGAATAATAGATTACGAAAAATACAACCAGGTGTTAGAGGCACTGTCAGTGATGTATAGTCACAAGGCAGATATTCATACACTGTAATGGATACTATGGTCAACAAGTTCCTCAGTAGTTTTATATGAGTGAGCAAGAAGGTGCAAGGAGGCACTGGAAGTGTATGCAGAAAGTTGTTGCTGTGGTAGATGGCATTTCATCATGTGTGTGTTCATTGCCCTGCACCATCTACACCAACACACACACCACTAAGCCTCTACACTGCAGTCATGTGCATGCATGCATGCACTCACATGCACACACACACACACACACACACACACACACATTCCTGTGGACTCCACTCATATAATAAAAGACACAAGGGCAGTAATCAATATGCGTGTCATATTTTAAATGCTTTTAGAGATTTCTTAACTCTTTTTCTATGGCAACTTATCCTGCACATTATACCCTAATATCATCTTGTATATTACTAATGCAAACCATGTCAAAGTTATAAAATACAACTGAATGATATGCTGAAAATTTGCACACACACAAAAAAAATAAAATAAAAAGGGAAAAGTACAGTATCACAATAAGATGCTCTTAAGCTATTGAGAATACAGTTAGTTCAAAGATTGATGTCATTTCTTGCACCCTTAATACACATCTATCTATCTATCCACAACCAGACTCCTTAATCCCATAAGGGGTGGCCACAAACAAATCACCTCCATGTCACTCTGTCCTCTGTCATGTCACTGCCCTCCTCCCACCTTACACTCCCCTCTCTTATATACCTCTCTATTCCATCCCTCCATTTCATTTTCCATGCATATACTGCATTCAAAAAAAAAAAAATACAGTATTTACCAATGAATGTTGTGAAATACAGTACTATACTTGGTAGTTGAATGAGGGAAAGCAAACATGTATACAAGCAGTTTTATACAATGTGGGTTAGGTTAGAGAGCTGACAAATACAACTCCAGGAGATTTTCTTGCACCTTTTCCTTAACCTACTGCAGCCAAGGGCAAAAAATAGACATTATTAAAACTCTGATTGTGAATGGGAAGATAATCTCCAAATTTTGATGATAATAACTTAACTCTATATTTGATGCACTTTAATTATGGTATGGATACTGAAATTTCATTCTTGATATCACACACTCGGTGGATGGTGGATACATACACTGCAATGGATAATGGTAATGGTATAGTGTGATGATGCAACAGTGTGTAGTAGTTGTGTTGTGATACAGTGTGGAAGGCACAGTGTGGTATCGGTGGCAGAATATGATTGTACTGTGTTGTGCTGTGGTGCGGCAGTGGTGATGGTGATACAGCATGGTACTGATAGAATGTAGTGGTGGCACAATGTAATGGGTACACTGTGTGATGGTAATGTAATAATGTCACAATGTGGTAGTACTGTACAGTGTTGTGGTACATTGTGGTGGTGGTACACTACAATGGCAATGTGATGGGACAATGTTGTGAAGGTATAGTGTGGTGATACAGTGTAGTGGCAGTGTACAGTCTGATGATAGTGTTGTGGTGATACAGTGTGGTGGTAGAAAGGCATGGTGATACAGTATAGTAGTGGTACAGTGTGATGATTGTTCATTGTGGTGGTGTTGGTACAGTCTGGTGGTGATACAATGTAGTGGTGGTACTCTGTGGTAGAAGTACAGTTTGGTGATACAGGATAGCAGTGGTATGGTTCAGTGTGATGGTTGTACAGTATGATGATGGTAGTTTGGCAGTGGAAAGTGTGGATACAGTGTGGTAATACAGTGTAAAGGTGGTAAAGTGTGTTGGTGGTGGTAGTGTGATGGTGCAGTGCAGTGGTGACAGCATGATGGTACAGTGTGGTATGACAGTGTGGTGTGGTAAAATGTGATGGTGATACATGATACTGTGTGATGGTGATACTGTGTGGTGGTGGTACATTCTGGTGGTGGTACATTCTGATGGAACAGTGAGGTGGTCATATGGTGTGGTGGTGACAGTATGGTGGTGGTAAAGTAAGAGGGTACAGTGTGGTGGTGGTAGCCCCCAATTAGGTAATGGTACAGTATGACTGTACAGTGTTATGATACAGTGTGGTGGTGGTCTTGTGTAATAATTCAGTGTGATGAAGCAGTGTAGTGATGGTCTAATGTAATATTTCAGTGTAATGATATAGTATAGTGATACAGTGTGATGGTAGTACAGTGTAGGTGTGGTGTAGTGTGGTGGTACAGTGTGAGGGATCAGTGTGGTGGTGGTGGTAATGCTCTGTGATGGTACAGTGATATGTTGCAGTGTGATGGTAGTACAGCTCTGTGCTGGGCATTGTGTGATACTGATACAGTGTGGTGCTGGTACAGCATGTAGTAGTGCAATGCTGGGGGATTTGGCCCCCCTCAGATACAATTAAGACACATGGAACCAAACTACTGTATACAGGACCCACAGTGGTTCACACACATACACACACAAATGTGTCCATTATCGTTAAATGTTATACATATATGATAATTCAGAGAGTGAATAAATGAGTAATCTGTATTTCATTTTTTAATCTGGAAGTTAGAAGAGAGCAGTTCTCTTCCAACCTTTTAATGATATTCAATCATCACTTTGTGAAGAAAACTCGAGTTGCTCGTGATATTATATAACCAAAGCTTATCACATGGTGATTTTTAGCCAATCTAGTTTCACTCTGTGGTGTGTGTTAATGTTATAGAGACACCTGAAATGCCGATTTTAAGATTTTTTCTTTCTTTCTCAGATGCTTGAAAACTCAGAAATATGCGTCCTTAGAGCCTGCAGTTTGGGGGAGACTCTGAAGATGACACATACCATACATAATTTAGTTTAAAAAACACACACACACATACCATACATAATTTAGTTTAAAAAAACACACACACATACCATACATAATTTAGTTTAAAAAAATGTCAATGATGCAGGAAATACTGCATCCTGAACCTGCGAATATTGATCTTGTGCCCATTACCCACTACATATGGCCCTATATTGGCCTGATCTCAAGAACATTTACAGGAGGGGAATTGTAGCACCTAGCTGTGTTAGCTCCGCTCGCCTCCCCCTTCCCCACCCTCCGGCTTGGAAGGGCGCCAGTGTCGAAGGTCATGACCCTCGCCCCTCAAATACACTGACCTATTTCGAACGCTGGTAGTACTACAGTGTGAAGGTACAGGACGATGCTAGTACAATATAGTGTTACAGAGCGATTACAGTACAGCGAGGGCAGGCAGCAAAACAGAGTGTGGGAAGGAGGGGAGAGCGCATCTTAGATCACGGTCAGCCCAGAGTATAGAAAGGGACATGGTCAATAGAGGCCAGACGGGTAGGGATGCCATCAAGGTGGAGATCTATGGGCTTTCCCTAAGGCGACCACGTAAGTGACATTACTAATATTGCTGATGTTAAAAATGAAAAACACGTCACAGGACTGAACATTTTAAATGCATACTTCCTTGACCTTTACATGCCCAATTATATAAACGTCTCTCAGTTCCCTCCCTATCCCAAAAAGGAGGATGGTGGATTGCAGAAGGGGAACTTCAGCCTGCTGTTCACTGGGTTCACATATCAAATGAACCTGGGGCAACAACAACAGCAGCAGCAGCAGCAAACAACAACAACAACAACTACAACTACTACTAAAACTGCCTCTGCATGTGGCGTCGATAGGGATGGTTCGACTGTTACTGTATCCAGATAGCCTAACCCTCTCCATGCTTTTGGTGCACTTTGGTATTAACATTTAAGCTAGCATCGGACGATTAACTTTTCCGTTGTTAAGGATCACTTTCGATATCTTATTCATTTTGACACCGGCCAGTTTTGTTCATATGAGAGTTTCAGATTGTTAAAAAAAAAAAAAAATCCTATTTTATCCCTCTTCTGATGGAGGGGTCTGAGACTGAACTACCCCTGAGCAGTACGTTCAAGGGTAGACGACCAACTTACCATCCTGAAGGCATTACGTAATGGAACAACCTCTAGGCACCTCTTGTGGACTGAAGCTGTGTAAGAACCTCAGTCCGTCTGGGCATTCTAACAACTAGACCACCCACAGAAAAAAAAAAGTTATATACAATTCCCAGTATCTGTAATCATCAGAGTTTCTGTACAAATGCATCCATCCTACTCATAAATATTCGATATTTGTCTGCAGTTTTCCGTGATTTTTAGTAACTCGCTCCAATATGTGAACCTACGATTACCTTCATCATCATCTCTGAGTTGTCTGCCTATCTAAGCTATCTATCATCCAGTTTTTCTTGCCCCATCAGGAGCGCAGGGGATCGAGGCTAGAATACCTATAGTCCAGATATTTAACGCGTGACCAGTCGTTCTTCCCTGAGTGTTGTTATGCGAAAAATTAATCCAAGTCGTCCCTCACATATAAATCTTTAAGCAGCATCCGACTGAAGCGCCATAACACACAGGACCAGTGGCTCTCAAACCATGGGTTGCGACCAAAATGTGGGTCGCGAGAAGAATTTGGAAGGGTCATAGAGATAGAATAGGTCCAATGCTATCAAGGTATTTTCCTTACTTCGCTGAAACTATAGTTATTATTACACTGTTACCATTTTCATGTTGCCATAGCCTGGCTACTAGTTACTCTCTCTCGCGCGCGCGTCTGAGTGTGTGTGTGTGTGTGTGTGTGTGTATGTCTGTGTGTGTGAATACGATTCAGGGAGAGCCTTTACCAACACTATTTCGTGGGTCGTGGGCCAAAAAGTTTGAGAGCCACTAATCTATACCAGCAGGCATCAGGTCTGGGCAGTCAGCTAAAAAAAAAAAAAAAAAAAAAAATCCAAAAGGGACTTTTGTCATTCTCTGACCAGATTATTTACAGTTTCATTCTCCTGATTCTGGGCCGTATTCTACGGATTTCGTAGCATCAATTCTTTAGCAATTTACGAATAGTTTGCATATTACACCAAAACATCTTGTATAATTTGTATATTGTTTTGATACTGATATACTTTGCATTAGTAACGTTCAAGACAATCACTGAAATGTAATGTGTCGAATCAATCGCTCAGGAAGAGGCATTGCGAAATCCTCAGTTACATATACGATGCCATACTTTTTTATACCATGCCTTTCTCTTCGTCTTCTGGCCGTAACTTTCTATAACTGGTGATGGAGAAGGGCGCCTTCATGTGGTGGCACCAAATAACTGGACAGGGACACTGATATACCATAACTGCTTATACAAACTCCATCATCTCTTCCTATCCCTCGAAAAGAGGGTGGATTGCAGGACGACGACGACTTCAGCTTGCATTTCACTGGGTTCACCTTCAGGTGACCCTGGGGTTGCAAGTACTACGGTACTATACTACCAATTATATTACTTCATTTACTAGTCTACCTTCCGTCATCATAACTCATAAACTCCAGTTACGTCACTCATGTTTTCTTTTTCCTACCAGACTGTTTAATACAGCTATATTAGAACGCTCAAGATAGTGAAGGGTAAAAAAAAAAAAAAACTACATTTGGCCATTCCACTTCGAAATATCTGTCCTGAGCTGCGCAAAATCGTATGGGCATAGCAAGAATAAAAAGAAAGTACATCATCAGAGTGAACTGCATGATAACTTGCTTTTATCACGTATCAATCTTCTGGGAACAGGCACTCAGCGCAACAACATAAAACGATTATGTTGGTTATCTTATAATAAACCATCAAGAAACTTAGGTTATGAAGACGATAGCAGGTACTGATTTGAAGGAGGGGAGTAGCCCCCCATTTGTGGCTGATGAACTTATAATAAAAGAACAATCCTAAATACCAAAATATATTCAATAGATATTTCACTGCACTTGCATTGGTCTATATCATTGTACTCCTATGACTGAAACAAATAAAACAGAAATGCCGTTTGATTATCTGCTTATTTTAATGCAGGAATTATGTCCCCCCCTTTTTCTCCAAAGGTTTAGATAAGCAATTATCTAAAATGTGCATAGTAGTTGAACAATGAACAAAATGTAGTATGAAGACTCATGGATAATGCATATACAAAAGACAGTTATTAATTTATTTACTTACCAAATATTCAATGTGCAAAAAGGGTATGGTAATGAAGTTACAAAAAAAAAATACAGTAAATTAAAGTGTTGGACAGTTTCGTAAAACAGTCAATTCTCAAACTTCCGACACTGAAATTATAATCCATGAGAACTGCATAACCAAGTGGGCAGTGATGAGTTTGATGCAAGACGGTGACTTCCCTCACCACCGTCAGACACTGCATCACAACCACAAACTAAACACATAATCACAGCCAAGAGTCATTAAAGTTACGTGAAGGATGTGTCAAGTGACTTCCTGCGGGGTCTTCAGCTGCGGTTCTGGAGTCCACGGGAGTGTGAGTGTATGCGTGACTGCGGTGTAGAGGCTTGGTGGTGCATGCTGGCGTAGATACTGCAGGGGCAGCCGACACACACGGTGGAAGGCAGCCTCTCGCAATGACATCTCACCGCATACAATGTCCAACGCCTCTTCCCATCTCACTGTGTTCACTCGTGTAAAATTCCTTAGGAACTGGTTGATCATGGCCTTGTCTCTGCCTCTCAGTAGCGGCCTCACGCCCACCAGGAACTCCCTGGCCTCCCTCTCCTCCCGTACCACTTCCAGCACCGGCAGGGCCAGACTGCAGCGCCCGGCGGCCCTGTGCTTGCGGATCTCGACGTCAAAGCCGGCCAGCAGGCACCACCCACTGTCGGGGTCACTGTGGGCCAGGTAGTAGTGGACGTGGGACTCGACGATGCGCCAGGCCTCTTCGCTATCCACCATCATCATGTACGCCACCTGCTGCGCCTGCTTCACCCGGTACATGTACCACCGGAAACTAAAGGGGCGAGTTACACCAGGGTGATTTCTCTGTGATGCTCGCGCTCGCGGCACCAGCTGGTCCTGCCGCTCAGTACATGTCTCGTCACACGCGTCCTGCCCAGTCAGGTGTTCAGCGCTCATGTGATGGTTCCTGAGTACGTGTACCAGCGTGTGGTAGTCTGCAGTCAGTACACACCAGCCTTCACGACCCACGTTTAGTATGGCGTACACGTGCAACGGCCTCCCACTCCCGCCCGCCGCCCGCTGCACCGCCACCACCGCCCACACTTTCTCCTCACTCAGAAACACTCGCCCCACTGGGGGCTCCGCCGCTTTGTGGACCGCCACCCCACCGTCCTTGAGGGTGAGCTGGCCGCTGGTGAGCAGTGTGACACTCATATGAGTCTCTAGTGCCGCACCGTTCCATGAAGTAAGCCGACTCACCAGCTCCTCCACCTCCGGCTCCCCCACTTCGCACGCCACCACCGCCAGTACCACGTTGTTGGTCACCTGGCTGAAGAATTGGTGGTCGAACAGACGACTCAGTCGACACCGCCCCTCCATCGTGGCGGTGCGCTACTGCCTCCCATGGGCCCCCTCCCTCACCTCACCCCGTCACCCCTCTCTCATCCCATCCCCTCTCTTCCCCGCCCGCCCCACACCTGCGCGCGCACCACTCCCTCTCTTCCTCCTCAGCCACACACACACACACACACACACACAGATTAGTTCAGCTCACATAACACACAGAACAAAGTACAGCAGCATATACTTTCGTGTACATGAAAACTGACTTTGTGTACCTAATCCAGGCACCACTCATCTGATCCCACTGACCTTTATATACCAGCATCACCAGCTGGAATCCAGAGAAACTCTTGAAATATTCCGATGCGAGATCTCCCCTTAGCTATCTGTTATAGGCTGTACTCATGTGGTTGTAATGGGAATATAAGAAGGCGTCATGATATTAAAAGCGTTATAAAGCTTGTTTCTAACCCTTTCACTACGAAAGGCGTTCCCAGAGATTAACAAAGTGGGTTATTAGAATAAATTAAATCTATAAATAATAGTGTCATCGCACTGAAGAAGTTAAGTGTGAGTACTGTTCCTATGGTACTACATGTGACGAAAAGTATGAACGATATGGATAATAGAAGGTGGTATTGTACCAGTTAGAGATGAGGGGAGTAATGCTGACACAATTTTAAATTTCCCCCACTGATCTCGCTTTAATGACCCCCATCAGAAAAAGGTCACCACCACCATCATCATCACGTTATCCTAATATCAGTATCAATATCAGCGCCATCACCATACCATTATCATCACAGTATAATAATCATTTTATGCCTAATTTTACAAATGTGGTGGGCAAGATCTATGAACAGGAATGGCCACTAAAACAAAAGAAACTGTCATCAGAATGACTATTAAAAAAAAAATAACATTACTGTACTAGGTGAAGAATGGGAGAAATTATCATCCGTTCAAATGAAATAAATTAATTGGGACTGAATAAGGGAAAAATGAGGGAAAATACGTGTTTCTCTCTCTCTCTCTCTCTCTCTCTCTCCTCTCTCCTTCTCTCTCTCAACACCGTCTGACCCGGTCCGTGTTTTAGGTGGTGTCGCTTTAACACACCTCAAGCCTCTCTCTCTCTCTCTCTCTCTCTCTCTCTCTCTCTCTTTCTCTCTCTCTCTCTCATATCCCTATGTTTTACTTCTGATGTCTGCGTAAACTTTAATATATAAATGCACAGGTATTTTAATGTTCTTTTTTTTAGGATCTAGGCATTGATTAAATCCGTGTCAGGAACACGTCAAAATTATAANAAATGTACAGATATTAAGAGAAAAATCAGTCATCTTCACCACTTCCGATTTTCGTGCGTCTGCCAGCTTTCCCGCATCCCAACTTGTCGTACCGCAATACTCGGGCATTATGTAAAGTTAAAGTATATAGCACTCCGAATACATTTTAGATTCAATCCTTCCTAGTAAAATAGCAAAAAATATGCATAATTAAAAGTAGCGTGGGTGTGTAGTGGTTGAACCTGAAATGACAATTAAACAATAAATAACAGCGTTCGCGTGGTTGTTTAGCAACAACTATCACAGGCATTGATTAGTTCACCGTATCACCCCTCCTCCTCCACTCACACACACACACACACACCTGCCAACATAGGTACTATTACCAACAACAGCTACAACCACCAACATCTATTCCCACTTTCCAAGATTATTTACAATACCTACGTCTAATTATATCACTATTACCATCATCGAATAGCTCTATTACTAACAACCACTACCACAAACATCGCGTATCTCCGTTATCAGCAACAACAGACATCGGGTACTACTACATTGCCATCTACCACAATTATCGCCAAAATTCATATACCAGCAAGTACAGTAGGCTACCAATATTATTATTATTATTATTAACACCAACCACAGCTACCAGTATGACGTACCAACATTAACAACAATCACAACTACCAACGCCGACTACCACTACCACTATTATTATTATTATTATTATTAACACCAACCACAGCTACCAGCATCACGTACCAACATTAACAACAATCACAGCTACCAACGCCGACTACCACTACCACCAACAACAACCACAACTAACAACATCGGGCACGGCTATGTACTATTGGCCACAGAAGTTCCGTTCCTCTCATGGTGGGCGAT
>JAGKTI010005172.1:29475-46443 GCA_018397915.1 Birgus latro | reverse complement strand
GTTTGTCCTTGCTTGTGGTTACTTTAGGCATGATGAGAATGTGGTAGGTAACCAAATAACTGTGTTATTTGAGTCAAAACATGCCCTCATGGTGCATCACACACAGAGACAATCATCCTCCTGTGGCTGCCAAAACATTACTGAGCCTGCTCCTATGGTGCCAAACCTATCAAGCAGGGTTGCCAGCTCCCACTGAAAAAGCGTCAGCTCATTTCGCATCACAGGGGAGGGTAGTATTGACCCTACTTCACTTAACGCGAACAAGAATGACGTCGGCAAAAAAGCGTCAATACTTTCCGCACCTACTGTATGTTCCTTTTTCTCTCACATACTTACGAAGTAATTATTGAAGAAAATGCAATAAATAATGCATTTTTATGTTCCTTTTTCTCTCGCATATTTACGGAGATGCTATTGAAGAACATGCAACAAATAATGCATTATTATGTTCCTTTTTCCCTCGTATACTTACGGAGACGTTATTGAAGAAAATGCAATAAATAATGCATTCTTATGTTCCTTCTCTCGTACAATTATGAAGTTGTCATTAAAAAACATGCAATAAATAACAAATTTTTATGTTCCTTTTTCTAACATATATTTACCGAGTTATTACTGAAGAAACTGCATTAAATAATGCATTACTGGAAAGTATTTTTATTTTCCTAAGTAATGAAGCAAAAAATATTATCTCGAATAGTTTTTTCTTTGACCGGGGGGGGGGGGGGTCAAATATTCTTTTACAGGAATGTGTACTACTTTAGCATGTCAGCAAACTTCTACTCGCTTTTTTAGCATTATATTTTATATATATATACAGTATATTGTCTTTTTGAACAATGTATGACAGAGCAAAACTCTTCATCTTCAAAATTACACTGACATGGCCATTCTATGATGAATAGTAACTTTCCTACAAGCATTAGAAGTAAAATAACTCTATGTAACTGTTCTGAAAGCTCTTGAGCGAGAGTTATGCACCACATTGAGAGAGCGTAACACGCCACAGCAAAAATTTACACGCACCCCTCGACGTGAAAGGGTTAATCAAATGGTATAATAAAGGGGTGTCAAACTCATGACCCGTGGGCCAAATGTGGCCCTTGGGATGGTCATAAATGGCCCGCGAGATGACAGTAAGATTTATCAGTCCGCGAAACTATAATTGTTATGAATGAAAATACAAGAGACAGAAAACTCATAAATTACCTTTTATCCACAATGGTAATAATTCAAATTAAAATTGCTAGTAATATCGTTTTTATAAAGGGAAACTTTTTGTAAACAAATGTCAAGAATCCATTTAAAACCGAAGATGTAGCCATTTGCTGGTATCTGAAGGCATGAGCCGCCAGGCCCAAACGTTTTACTGTCACGAAAGACACGGAGAAGCGGTGTACACCAGCACTACATTGATTAAACCTCGCCGCTTTTTTAGCTAAATCGTGAGTTATACTTTGCTTTTTAATAACTCAGTTAATCAAGCTATGACTAATTATATGCAGAATTATGCTGTACCTTTGAAATAACGTAGGGAAACGTCAAAACCGGTAACAACCACCTTGTGCCAGGCTTCGCTACTGTAAGCTATGCCGCCACGTGTTCAGGTTCATGTTGTGTGGGTGGTTTTATTCAATTATTTATTAATCTGTTTTCGGGCATTGTAAATTTCTAAAATGTATATCATCTATTTATCTGCCTTCCAGTCTCTCTCTCTGCTTGTTTGACTGTCTTTATGGTCGTACTGGCCCTCAAGACCATAACTAAATTAAGAATTAGCCCTCGAATGGTTTTGAGTTTGACATCCCTGGTGTAATAATATATGATAATACTGTATTGTACACTGATAAACATGCCTTTTACCTTAATGTGGTGAGCATAGCTGAAGCGGTCAGGCAGTCCGGACTGCTTCTGGCTTTGTCGGACTTTTTCCGATATATTATATAGGAATTTAGTCCAGTAGCTCCTTGAGTCCGATAAAAGCGAATTCCAGTCATTGAAGTCCATTACATTGAGGTTATACTGTATAAATATATATATACATACACTCACCCGACCCGGTGCAAGTGAATATCGAATCAGCATTTTTCATTGGAAAATATTTTAATTTTTTTTGCCACAGTGGCTCATACTCACCTAATTATCTGAAATCTGCTAAAAAAAAAAAATTATATTTAATATAATTTAATTTAAAATTTAAGCTTCAGAGCTAAAATACGCAGATGTTTACCCTTCAGATCGTAAGTGTTTATATCTCGGTCGGCTGATCGGTGTTTGGCTAATGTTAGCAGGTACTTCTCCTTTTAGATTGCCAGCACACCTTGACAGACTTCTATTTTGCAAAAATATTTATTTTGAGTACAAAAAAATGTATCTGCAATGTAAATCAATACTTATTACAAAACAAAAGTCCATCAGGGCGTGTTGTTAGGCTAGAGGCAAAACAATTCTGCTAACTTCAAGAAGTTTTTGCTCTGAATCCTGATTTTCTATTAATAATTACAGTCAATTAAGCACAAACTTTTGACTGAATTTCAAATAATTAGGTGTGCAAACCTATATGGTGATAAAGATTAAAAATGCCAATTCAGTCCAAAATCGATAGTATGGATGGGGTATATGCGTGGGAGAAGGTGAGAATGAGAGGGCAAAAGAAGGAGTGTGTATTGTTGTAAGTAACAGATGGAATGCATTTACAACGCTGGGTGGTAACCTTATAACCAACCAACACGTGTTCCCTACGCGACAGCAAGTGGGTTGGCGGAGGGTTAGTGGCCCTTCCCGGAAAACAACTGACTTTAAAATACGAACAAGAAGCCTCGAACCAGGACTGAGCAAAAGGTGACGACTAAGGACCGAACAAAGGACGTGGTATGGATAGCTACATGGAATGTAAGGGGTGCGAATGATGAGGTGAAAGAGAGAAAGATTGTCCAGGTGCTTGAGAGTGCGAAAGTGGATCTATGTAGATTAACTGAAACTAAATGGAGAGAGAGAGAATGAGAGTATGGATGGGGTATGTGTGCGGAGTAGGTGAGAATGAGAGAGCAAAAGAAGGAGTGTGTATTGCTGTGAGTAACAGATGGAAGAAGAATATAAGAGAGTATGGATCAGTTGGCTCAAGGATTGTATGGGTAAGATTGAAAGTTGGACTACAAATGTGGGTGACTGTGTGCATGTATATGCCAACGCAAGATCGTGCAAGCAGAGTGAGAGAAGAGGGACAAATGAGGAAGTGTGTGCATGGAAAAGTTTGAAAGGAATGAGAGAGTGTTTCTGATTGGAGATATGAATGGAAAAGTAGGGAATGTGAGATAGATGGAGTAGTTGATGAGTGGGGTGTGCCTGCTGAGATGGATGAGAATGGCCGTGCTTTAGTGGACATGTGCTGGGAGGGAGTTGGTGACTGCCAGTACCCTCTTCAGGCACAAAATGATCCACAGGTATATGTGGCGAGTGATGGGAGGGGTGGGTGGCGAACTGAATGAACGGAAGGCAATGACTGATTATGAATGTGTAGATGACAGGATGAGAAGGTGTGTAATGGATGCAAGAGTATATAAAGGTTGAGGGCGTGGACTCTCTGACCACCACTTGGATTGGAGCAGATGGGGGATATGGATGGTAAGTGCAAGATATTCACAGAAGAAATCTGTGCAGCATGTGAGGTGGTGTGTGGGGTGAAGAGAAGATGAAAGAGGATGAAGGGAAGAGCATGGTGGACTGAAGAGGTGAGAGAGGATGTGGCACAAAAGAAGAAAGCATAAATGAGCGGCTGAGAAACAGGGGGGTAGAAGTTGAGAGACGGAAGACAGAGTTGTATGTAGAGAGGTAGAGAGAGGTGAAAAGATCAGTGAGAGAGAGTAACAAGAGAGTGGATGAGGAATTTGGAGGAAGTTTAAGTGTAAAGTGGAGGGAATGTAAGAAAATATTCTGGAAAGGGGTAAAGACAGTTAGACAGGGAGCCAAAGTAGTTACTTGGGGAGTGAAAGATAAAAATGGTACCGTAGCTAGATTACTAGTGGAAAAGGGAGAAAAAGTGAGTAGATGGAGAGAACACTTTAAACGAATTGTTGAACATAGAGAATGAAAGTAATGCGAGTATAACTGGGGAATGGCTGGGAGACGGAGGGATGTGACAAGAGAGGAAGAAAGCAATAGGATGGAAGTGGTGGAAGTGATGAAGATAGTTAAAATGGAGAAAGCCCCAGGAATTGATGGAGCGTGTGGTGAAATGCTGAAGCACAGGGGAGAGATAGCAGTAGAATCATTGTGGAAGATGTGCAGATTGGCCCTGGAGGAAGGTAGAGTCCCGGAGGATTGGAAGTCAGGTATAATTATTCCCCTGTACTAAGGGAAAGGGAAAAAAGAAGTATGTGGTAATCATAGGGGCATTCGTCTTCTCAGTGTACCATAATAAGAAAAGTATATGGTAGGATACTTATTGACAGAGTTAGGGAAATTACAGAGGATTTAGCTGGAGAAGAACAGGGAGATTTTAGGGAGGGAAAAGGTTGTGTAGATCAGATATTCATTCTTAGATCTTTAGTGGAAAAGTTTCTAGAGAGGGGAAAGAAGTTGTATGCGGTCTTCATGGATCTGGAGAAAGCATATGACAGGGTGGTATGACAGGGATTGTGGAAGGTATCAAGAATATATGGAGTAGCTGGGAAGTTGTCGAATGCCATGAAGATTATTTATGAGGGTGCTAAGGCTGCAGTGCGTGTGGATAGCGAACTGAGTGAATTTTTCTATTTGAAGGTTGGATTGAAACAGGGATGTGTCATGTCTCCATGGTTGTTCAATCTGTATATGGATGAGGTTATGAAGGAGATGCAGGGTAGGGCAGTGGATGTTGGAGCAGCCCTAGTGAGAGAGGGCAGTGTTTGAAAACTCCTTGTACTGTTGTTTGCAGATGATACTGTGTTGTTAAGTGAAGACGAAGGGGAGCTGCAAGGCTTGATGGATGAGTTTGGGAGAGTATGTAAGAAACGGAATCTAAAGGAGAATGTAGGGAAGAGTACAGTTATGGTCTTCGAGATAGGTGAAGTCAGTGAATGTACAGTGAGGTTGGATGAGGAAGAAATGGAAAATGTGAGTGCATTTAAGTACTTGGGTAGTGTGATGAGTAAGGACGGAAGGTTGGAAGGTGAAGTGATTGAAAGGGTGCAACAAGGAAGAAAGGTTGCTGGTTCCTTGAAAGCAGTAATAAGAAAACGGGGAGTGAGCATGTAAGTGAAGTTACTACATGACAGTATTGTGATACCAACTCTAACATATGGAAGTGAAGCTTGGACCTTGTTGGAGGGACAGAAGTAAAGAGTGAGAGCTGTGGAAATGAGTTATTTGAGAGGAGCATGTGGAGTCACATGGAGACACAGAGTGATAAATGAGGAAGAGAAGGATCGTTGTAGTGTGGATGTGATAGGCTGGCTACACATGCTCAGCTTTTTGCTCTAGTTTAACTGTGCAGGCTAAAACTTCACAGTTAAAACTGAATCCCGCCAGTGTATCCACACAGCACAGTTGTTGGTCAGTATAATCCACTACACGAGATGGACGGATGTGATGAAGACCTGCTTCTGGCCATTGGTGCTGTAGCATGCGCTATTAAAAACATGAGAAAAAAGAAGAAATGCAAGAAAGTCTGGTGTAAGGAATGGCTGTTGAAAAGGAAGCAATTTTCCCAAATGAAGCTATTGGAAGAATTCAAAGTTGAAACTGATGACTGGTACATTTATCTTCGTATGACAGAGGGAAAAAGCAAGATCTCTGCACAAAATTTAAAATGATTTTGATTTCAAATAATTTCTTTTCTTTACATTTAGCCTTGATGCACATTTTGGGGGTCTACATTGCTTCTATGTTTATACATGATCATATGAAGGTGAAAATGTTTGGAATGTGCTTGTATGTTCAAGGATTGCCGAGATTTACGCAAGATGGAATAAAAACGGCTATAGCTATCTGCAAATTTACACAATGTTATCTGATGTTACTCCTAATTATCAGTGAATACAGCAAACATTAGCAATCAATGAAACGTTTAACTTACTTGAGCATCTTGATTCTCTTATCTATCCAAGTTTGACGCTGATGCACTTGGTCCATCAAAAAAACTCAGCATGTTAAAGCAGCACAGCCTGGGAGTATATATACTGTAAGCACTTGCCGCAGCCATTTTATCATCTGACAGTTTCTTTAGTTCTTTTCTGTAGGCACTTCTTGAGTTGTTTATTTTTTTTTCACAACTGTATCTCTGTCAGCCTCTGGATCAACTTCTCTCATCTTTTCAGTGAGTTTTTCATAAGCTAATCGTTTTTTAACTCTGTCACTGTAGTTTTTACTCTTAATTTTCCAAAGACACTCATGTGCTCTGTATACTTAAATAAATTCCTTTATAAATACCCTTGAAAAATTGCATGTGTCAGACATCTTGCCACAAGTGATGCTGTATGCAGACTGAGCAAACTTTAAAATTTGCCTCCACACACTCTGGTTTAACTGTGCAGTTCAAATCTGCGCAGTTTTCTGTTATCGACGGATATCGTTCAGGCCAGGATTTTGAATTGCACAGTTAAAACTGCGTAGATAATTCCTCATCCACACGCTCCATTTTAACTGTGCAGTTTTGGCCTGCACAGTTAAACCGGAGCAAAAAACTGAGCATGTGTAGCCGGCCATAGGAAGTGTTAGGAGAAACACACTGAGGTGGTTTGACCATGTGGAGAGGATGGAGAGTGAGAGACTAAAGAGAGTGTATGTGAGTGAGGTGGAGGGAGGGAGTGGGAGGGGGAGGCCAAGGATGAGATGGAGTGGAGAGATTTATGAGAGGGGGGGGGGTGTGAGCTGGGAGCAGAGCAGGGCAGGGCAGGAAAATGGCGGGGGACAGGGTGACATGGAGGCAATTTATTTGTGGCCACCCCTTTTGGCATTAAGGCATCTGGCAACAGATAGATAGGTAGACTGCTAGATACATTTGAGGTAGCCCTATAATCAAGGATTAAGAATACTATTGTTCTCTGTCAAATTGCTGAGGTATTGCTTTTCCAAATACTGTACACACTAAACCACAACACAGCTGAAATTGAGTAGGCTATACAAAATACCTACAATAAAAGGGTGTCCTTTAGTCAAGAAATGTGTGATCTTGGCAAAAGCTGAGAATCAGAAGTATTATAACTGTGCAGCTGCAGCAGAAAGTAACTGTGCAGCTGCAGTGGAAATGGTAATAACAGTAAAAAATCTGGAGTAAAGAAACAAAGGATAATGAATCTCATAATAAAGAGGGCACTCTAGTACTTGAAATGGGAGCAAGACTTACTTCAACATGAATTTCTTGCACTCGTTTTCGTGGTCTAGAGGAAAGCTGCCTTTCTGAGGTGGAGTGGGCGTGAAGGATTTCTGTCCAAACGTCATGGACGCCATCCTTCACCCCTCACAGATGGCATTAAAACACAATACTCTCATGTGTTTAGCTGTAAATTACGTTGGTACATCACGTGTTATTCTAAATGCACGACGCTGAGAGGTATGGCTATAAAGCTGAAATATGATTATCGCCAGCACAACAATAACACAGCCCGACGCTTACGTTACTAATACTGTGAAACTTAAAACACAAAGCAAACTATTGAAAAGTTGTTAGAAGGCTAATTTCTTTTTAAAAACTGAATTCTTTTAAAAAGCGGTGAATAAGGCAATGACTGCCTCATTACTATAAAGTTTATCAAGGAAATTTTTGAAATCGGGTAAGAAATTACAGCAATTAGTTTTGTATAACTATTAAACCTTAAAATGTATGTTTGTACTGAACTGTAGAGGAACGGACTAATGAAGCAAAAATAGAGTGGAGTGAATGAAATACTGGTGACAGATGGAGGCCATTTTGACTTCATGGGAACGCGAGAGGTATGGGATGAATTCAGGTTATACTTTATATTTTATTGCAAAATGATTTAGTGGATGTGCCTTTCAGATTACCAGCGCCATCATTCAAAGAATGATAACGAGGCATGCCGATTATATTCATTTAACTTGTAATTGAGCACACGAAGGTGGTGGCTCGCCATTTGGTATTTTTATTTATTTTTGTTTTTTAACCAGAACATTAGTTTCTTGGCACAGTATTTGGGAAGGTAGTTATGGAGAAACCTGTTGTGATGCTAGCCAGTAATTCAGTTGGTAAACCCCGTATTTTGTTTTGTACCCTGCCACCCATTTTCAGTGTCAGTTCTATTATAAGAAGGGCTGATTTTGGTTTTGCGGTCACATCAGTGGCAGTTAAGTCACAGTTTGTAGTCATGACCAGTTAGGTTTTGGTTGGTGTCATTGGAAGTGTGCGAAGCTCAAAATGTTGCTGATACTCTTGTGAGTTTCAATCCATTAATAGAGGTAGGCCATACTCTTTGCTTTAACATGGTCTACATTTTCATCCGTTTGTAACATTTCACACAGCTCATTGGCAGAGTAAGGCAGTACTGTACTGTCACTATCTTTTCCATAGCCCATTATTATTATTAACTCCATTTTCTAGTATAAATTTGTTGTTACAACTTAGTATTCAAGATACTGAGATGGTAACTCTCAGCCCAGATTAGGTTAAAAAAGTATAACATGTGTATATACTGTATTTTTTTTAGTAATCCTTAAGGAGACAGGACCACCTCCTTATTTTGCAGTTTTCTTTTTTTTTTTTTACCTTCTTTGTGGAATTGTTTGGGTATTTTCTGTTTTTTTTTTTTTCCAGTTAAAAGTAGTGAAAAGCAGCATTTACAATCCCTAATGGTGCTGAAGACAGGCAGACACCATCTTGTGGTGCATGAAGACAGACAGATGCCAGGAATCCCGAAGGAGACGTGGGATCATATTATTTTGGTTCTCTTTATTTTTTCTTACGACAGATATTCGTGAGATTCTATAAGTATTTTCTAATTGCATTTTTAAGTTGCAGTGGTTATTATTTCTTTTAAATGGTGGAAAAGAGGTGTTTGCTTACAAATGGATGCCATCTTGTGGTGTGCGAAGACAGACAGACGCCATCTTAAAATCCCATATTTGAACAAAGTTACCTGTGTCAGTGTCTGTAATCCAGACCTAAACTAAATTTTTGAACAATTCAGTTTTATTTATTCAAACCTAATCTAACCTGTTGTATGCTAACCTAACCAATTTTATGCCAACCTAACCAAACTTATCCCAACTGAAACATACCTATCCCATATGTAACTGTATTTTCATTGTTTACTGATGGATCCTTTTCATACTATACTTGAAAATGCACTTTTGTACACTTTTTCAAAGTGTATGGATTTCTCTACCATTTTTCATGTCTGCCCCTGTTTTTTTTTTTTTTTTTTTTTTTTTTTTGACATTGCATTAGGAGGGTCTTGGTAATTGTAAGCAAGTATTGTGGGTTTAATTGCAAGTTTTTTTTTTTTTTACCTAATTTGGAATGTTTTATTCCAGATTAATTTTTTCATGGTGAATTGCCATAGTAAGTTTTTGAACAGTCTCTTAGAAAAATCACCCCAACACATCCAAAATAAGAAGGAAATCAACAAAAATTAACTAACCTAACCTATCCTACCCTGATTTAACATAACTGGGAGGGCTTTGACCTTCTGGATGGGCACAACAAATTAACAAATTGGCACTTTTGATTGGAAACATACTGGTATTTATATATACTGTATCTCTATCTATCTATCTGATATATATATCTACATATATATATATATATATACACAGTAGGCGCGGAAAGTGTTGACGCCATCTTAAAAAAAGAAAACATTCTTGTGGATAGCAAGGAGAAACAAATAAATTAACACTCACCATTGAATTTAGCATTTACTGGCATTCCCCTTCACCTTTATTATCTTCTTAAGGCGTCTGGGGAGACTGATGGCGTAGTTTTGCAGAACAGACGGACTAAAACTGCTCCATAGCTGCAGCCTCAAGTTTAGGCAAAGATGATGTGTCCATACTACGCAGCTGCCGCTTCATGTGCGCCCATAAATTCTCAATGGGATTGATATCTGGGCTGTTTCCGGGCCAATCTCGAATAAAGGGAACCTCACAGTCTGTTAGCCACTGTTTCACTGACTTTGCAACATGTGCAGGGGCAGAATCTTGCGCATAAATACTCTTGCCTTGGTTTTATCAAAAGAGTCACTTAAAACATCACATAAGAGCTCCAAATAATTGTTCTGGTTCACTTTTTCATTTGCAGGTAGAATTACCAACCTACCAACACCATAATATGTAAAGCAGCCCCAAGCCATGAGTGAGGCTGGGTATTTAACAAACTTGGAAGTGTACTTAGGTTAGGATCCAGGGGGTCACTGCCTGGTTTGCGGTACACTCGTGATGAAGGGGTACCAGTGACAGTAAATGTTGACTCATCACTCCAAAGCACAGTTTTTGCTCCTCACTCCAGGCAAGATATTTCTTACAAAATTTACTCTCTTTTTCTTCTGAAGTGCAGTTAGCAGTGGTTTTTTACGAGCACAAAAACTCCTGTAGCCCAGATCGTCATGCAACAGCTGCTGCACACTTCTGACAGACACATCTGCCAGCAACTGTGGGTTCTTTTCTTTTAAATCCCGTGCTGTTAGCCTTGGATCCTTGCTAACTTGCCGTGAGATCAGCTGACGGGTCCTGAAGGTTGTCTTACGAGGTCTCCCAGGCTTGGGAAGTGGAGTGGGAGGAATGGCCTCCCCACTGTCCTTGAACCGCTTCACCAGTCTCTGCACTGTCCTCAGTCTAACACCATCTGATTTGCAATAAATGAGAGTTTGTAGCCAGCTTTGTATAAAGTAATCACTTCCACACGTTTGTTCTTGCTTGTGGTTACTTTAGGTATGATGAGAATGTGGTAGGTAACCAAATAACTGTGTAATTTGAGTCAAAACATGCCCTCGTGGTGCATCACACACAGAGACAATCCTCCTCCTGTGGCTGCCCAAACATTACTGAGCCTGCTCCTGTGGTGCCAAACCTATCAAGCAGGGTTGCCAGCTCCCGTTGAAAAAGCGTCGGCTCATTTCGCTTCACAGGGGAGGGTAGTATTGACCCTACTTCACTTAACGCTAAGAAGAATGACGTCGGCAAAAAAAGTCAACACTTTCCGCGCCTACTGTGTATATATATATATATATATATATATATATATATAACAGAATAGAGGACGGGAAAAAAATGAATTAAAAAAAAAAAATCCATACAGCAGATTACTGGTATCCTCCATTCATAAAATATCTGTAACAGTTGGACCTGAATAGCTGCAGGTTGAAGTTTGGGGGGAAACAACTCTGGGGAAGCGAGTTCCAGAGAGATGCATATTTATTTATATATTTATCATCATCATCTGGACCTCCTTTCCCCCCTTAGAGCAAGGTGAGGAGTAGCAACGTCCAGACAATCCAAATTTGCCCAGTCCAATGGGCCATGCTTCCATTCACTCACCATTCAAGCCCCTGGAATCCTGGCTCTATCTGAAATGCTAAAAACATTCACCACGTTCTGTAGCTTCACGTAACATATCCGATTGAGTCAGTCCGGATGCTGTCACACTAAAAGGGGTGCCAAATCTCTGATCATGCGCTTCTCCTCACAATATTCATCTAGCCAGCTCAATTTCTTGTCAGTCCCCAAACTTCACCAACTTCCATACCTCTCTTCCTCACACATTCATCCACCATATTCCTCCACCTTCTCCTTGGCCTACCTAGCCTCCTCCCTCCTTCAGATTCTCTCAGATATATCTTTTTCAGAACTCTGTTGTTATCCATTCTCTCTACATGACCATACCATCTCAGTACACTCTCTTCGATTCAGGTGTCCACAGACTTCCTCACTCCACATCTCCCACGAATCACATTTTCTCATCCTATCCACTCTCTGTACTCCACCTACATTCCTCAGCAGAGTCTCATCTCCACTGCCCTCACTCTTGACTTTTCATTTCTATGCCACACCATAGTCTTATATCCATATGTTAAAGTTGGCTCTAACACTCCTTGTAAGCCTCATGCAGCTGCAACACTCAAGCCTGTTTCTTATCAAGGCATTCATTGCACCAGCTACTTTCCTTCCTTGTGTCACTCTACTTTCCACTTCTTTTGCACATTTTCCTCTCGTTTCTGTCACTGTACCCAGGTACAGTATTTGAACTCTCTCACCAGTTACAATCACTCCCCATTCACTGTAACATCACACTGCGAGTCACCTTCTCTCTCAGTAACCATCACTTTACTCTTTTCTGCATTTACTTTCAAGGCACGACAGTCACAGACATCAGCAAAACTCTGCACCAGTCTACCAAGTTCTTGTCCGGTATTTGCAAGTAGTACTGCATAATCAGCTTACAACAAATTTGAGATATTCAGTCTTTCACCAATTCATTACCAATGCTATCCCCCTCTCCATTACTCGTGTTTTTACTTCCCTCATTGCCTCACCCATATATATATTGAACAACCATGGGGACATCTTGCGGTATGCCCAAAATGATTGTCAACCATTTACTTAGATGCCCATTTACACATGCTTCACTACCATCAAAAAAACTCTTTGACAGCACCTAGCAGCTTACAATCTACACTGTACATGTGCAAAACCTTCCACAGTCCCTCTCTGTCTACTTTGTCCTATGCTTGTTCCAGATCTATGAATGCCATAAACACCTTATAATCCTTCTCACAAGCCTTCTCCACTATCTGTCTTACTGCAGATATTTGATCCACACATCCTCTGCCACTCCAAAAGCCACCCTGTTCATCATTCACCAGGACTTATGATATCTCTCTTACTTTATAATAATTCTTCTATATTTCTTCCCTGCCACATTCAATACTTATGCCACGATAATTCTTGCACCTCCTTCGCTCACTATTTTTGTACGGGGGTACAATCACAGCCTTTTTCCACTCTGCTGGCACAGTTTCACTCATCCATGCCTTACATCTTTCCATTAAGCACTTCATTCCTCTCTCTCCACTGCACTTAATCATCCCTGCATACATCTCATCAACCCCAGCTGCTTTCCCATTTTTCAGCCGTTTCACAGCATTCTTCACCTGTGTGAGTGTCATGTTTCCTATCACTGCATTCCCTCTCTGCACACCTCCAAAACCAGTCATATTTACAGTGGCTCTGCTTTGTCTATTCACATTCATCAGGCTTTCAATATATTCTTTCCATCTTGTCCTTACTTCAACCCCATGGGTTAAGAATCTACCACTTACATGTTTCACACTGTCACATTTCTTTTCGCTGTCACTTCAACATTTCCGCACCTCTTTCCAGAATAACTTCTTATTTTCAGAGTAATTTGCATTCATTTTTCTTCCTAGATCATAATTTACCGTTCTTTTTCCTCTTCACTAGTCTCTTTAAGTGCTTCATGCTTTCAATATATTAATTTCTTATTACAGTTGACCCCTGTCCTGTAACCACTCCAGCCACTCCTTCCTCTTTTCTTCCACATCTCTCTTAACCTCTTCATCCCACCATGCCGTACCTTTCTTCTTTGTTGTTGCTCTTGCCACACCACACACTGCTTTAGCATTTCTAACTAAGCAGTCCCTATATGCATTCCACAAGCTGTCCAGATCAGTTTCATTCCAATTCACTGATTCTGTCTCCTCCCTTACTTTGGTCCTGTATTCATCTGCCATTTCTTTGATCCTCGGCTTCTTAACTTTCAGTCTTTCTCCCTGACTGCTCCTCTCTCTCCTGGTCGACCTCACTCCTCTCAGCTTGATCTTGCACTCCACAATCATATGATCTGACAGACCTCCACATCATCCTTTCCCAGCCCTTGTATCAGCAGCCATTCCCAGCATCGACCTCTCTGCAAGCACGTAATCAATCAGGCTCCTTTCAACACAATCCCCGTTCCTTCTGTATCATGTATATTTACATGTAAGTGCATCTTTGTGTTTGAAATATGAGTTACAAATGCACAACCTCCTTTCCTGATACATATCCTTCAGTTGCTTTCCGTTATCATTTTCTCCTGGCACTCCATTACAAGCCATTATGTCATCCTCAGGACTAGTGCCTACTCTTCCATTCATATCACCCATTATGATCACTTTATAGCTCCTGGGCATTTCTCCCAGTGCTTCATCCAGCTTATCCCAAAACCTGTCTTTCTCCCTCTCACTCCTGTTATCACAGGGTGTGCATATGCTACAGTCCCAGCCACCTTCACCTTCTTAAACTTGAACTTGACATACATACATCTTGAGCTGACACATTTGTAATCTCTCATTCCACCCTGCCACACCTCATTCATCAGCAAGGCAACTCCTTCGTTGCATCTTCCTCGGCCATTCATGCCTGACCTCACACAATGCCATCACAGCATACCTCACACTCTTGAACACATTCACCACTTCCACCCTCATGCTGTCCTTGTTCACACCTCTCACACTCCACATAGCCCATATGGTTGGAGCCCTGGCTCACCGAAACAATAGTCATAATTAAGTGATTTTAGGTTGGGGAATCTGGGGCACACTTAACCCGGCCAAAAACCCTGGTTATATGGTTACCACCCAGCATAGTAAATGGTTTCCTGGGTACTGGAAACGATTTGGCTTGTCACTAGATGTAGAGAACATAAAGCATCCCTACATTAAGTGAATTTAATTTTGGAATTAAAAGTGCTGATTATGTAATTCCTATGCTGATTCTGTAACTGATTGTCTATTTGGTTATTCGTCACACTCTCCCCAGATCCCTCACCCCCTCTGTGATTTTAACCACCTACGATTGCCAAAGACTAACACTGGAATCACCTGTTCTGAAAAATAGCAAAAATAAGGCCAAAAACAACCACTTTACATTCTTTGCTAGTCAGATAATCGTACTCTTCAAAATCTTCAACTTCGAGGTTGTCTTTTCCATGAAAATTAAAAATGCAGTAATCCTCCGATTATCCAGTCGCTCCACATCCGGACATTAGGCCTTGGCTTTATTATTTCCGTATCCGGATTTCTTTGTCTGTATCCGAACATATAAGTTCTGACATTGGCGGCTGGGAGGCCTACAAATTTTTAAAAATCGGTTGGGTGGCCAGCCAGCCTCTCTGGCCACACGTGGATAATAGACCTAACTCACAAACTGAGCAAAAATGGCTGTCTGGTTCCCTACCAAACGGTCATAGTCCCCCCAGCCACCCAGATCACTCGGTAAGTTCTACCAGTGCTCGAGTAATACAGGCCCATAACCCACAAACTGAGCAAAATGGCTGTCCTGCTCCCTATCAAATGGTCAGAGTCCCCCAGTCGCCCTTGATTCTCAGCCCCCCGTCCATCCACCATCCCCCTTCACGCCCCAGCACTGCCAGGCATGTCTCCCTCCCCTACCTCTGCTTAGCGCACTGCTTATCGCCACCAGTGAGTTTTTAGTGTTTGGCAATCTAATAAAAAACTATTGGTCATATCAAAATTCCAAAAACACAAAGCTTGTGAAATTCTGCATCTAGACATGTTATGCTTAGCTCTTGCACGGTGTGGGCAAAATTTTGTGGTACGATGTTGGGAATTTATATGAAGTAATTTTTACTCTTGAACAAGTTTATTCTCACTGCATTTCTGCACTTTACTCATCAGTTTTGTGTGTTATTATTAGCTTATCTTGTACGGTAGTGTGAACGCCAGCGAGGATAATGGTATACAATTTATACCAATGTAACCAATTTCCGGTGACAAATTTGGCCATGGAAACAGCCATAGCTGAGGTCTCCACTCTCTTGGTGTCCCAGAAACTTATTGAAAGCTTAGGCTTCCCTTCTTATTGTAACTGTCATCTTCATGTATTTTTTTTGTTAATCTTTATTGTTTATGCTTTGTTTTCTTAGTGTCTAGCATTGTATTGGATATTCCCATGTGTGTTTTACTGTCTACATAGCAGAAAGACCATAGAAGACTGCCACAGTTAGGAGGGGTACTGTACATATAGGTAGGGTATTTGTGGATTTTTGTTATCTATGCAGTGTTTTCGTAGTGTCTGTCATTACATTGGATATTCCTGTGTGTGTTTGTATGTCTAAATACAGCTGAAAGACCGGAGAACACTGCCAAAATTAGGAGGGGTACAGTACAAATAGACTGAGTATAGGTAGTAGGTTGGGTATAGGTAGGGTATGGGTACAGTTGAAGATATTGCTCTGTATCCGGATTTTGCCTGTATCCAGACATGCCTTTGGCTCTATTTTGTCGGATAATCGAGGGATTACTGTATGTAATAGTCCAGTCATTCAGTCACACCCGTCATACTCCTTTGGTGTGCTCAAAGTGGAAGAGGGATTTCTTTAGCCTGTGATCTTGTGACTTAAATGCTTGGCTATAGTTGGTTGTTACAACTAGAGGTACCTTAGCAGGGGGTAAGTGGGGTCTATATAGGTTGGGTCATAGGGGTTAAGTGGAGTCCTTATGGGTTGCCATAGAGGGTAAGTGAGGTCCCTCTGGGTCTGTTCCCTTACCATATCCAATCCCTTGGCCTCCTGCCATAAGTAATCACCATGCTAATTTCAGCATAATATTTGTTTAACATGCATACAATGCCAAAATATTAAATTGCCCAAGCTAAAAATATAATTAATTTTAAGCATGAAAATAGGAAAAATTACAGTGAAATTGCATGCAGAACACAAGAGTAGACTGTAGCACCAGTCGAGCAGGGCAGTACTCCCAAGGTGGATGGAAGGCTGATGACAGGGAGAGCTGGAGCTCCCGTTTCATCAGCCTTCAGGTCTTGTTCCTTACCATCCCCCTTTGCTGAACTTTTTCAGTGTCTCAGTAACACAGAGAGTAGACAAGCATGCTCTTCAATACAAATTTCTCTAACTGTTAACACCAAACTACATGCACACTACACTTCCTTTTCAAAATTAGTAAAAAAAAGAAAATGGCGCACAAAAATCTTGCCTCTGAGTCCCGGGGGGGGGGGGGGGGG
>JAGKTI010005172.1:0-27230 GCA_018397915.1 Birgus latro | reverse complement strand
TTGAGAAAAGTTGTTCATTTGGATTAAGTGTACTTTAGCTTTAGGGATTTATTACTGCATGCCTCGGAGTCCCCAGGGGAGGGGGGGGAACATAAATTCCCCCACCATCCGCCCCTCTCCCGGTGACGACTCGCAGAGCTGCCTGGAACCACTGTCTGACTCACTCCTTCTTCATCTCTGTAACATTCGCGGCCTTTCCTCTAACTTTCGCTCCGTTGAACACCACCTTTTCTCCTCTAAACCTCACCTTCTCTTTCTTTCTGAGACTCAGCTGTCAGAGTCAACTGACAGCAAACTCTTTTCTGTATCCTCCTACTTTCTCTATTCTCATTTCAAAGCCAAAGGTGGCTGTTGCATATATGTACGCAACGATCTATCTTGCTCTCGTGTTCCTGAACTTGATTCTTTTGAATTCTCTACTCTCTGGCTTCGGCTTTCCTGTCATTCTCTGACTAAATATATCTGTGCTGCTTACTTATCTCCTAATTCTACTATCAAAAATTCTTTGACTATCTTACTCCTACAGTGGAACACATTCTATCCATTTCTCCTTTCTCTGAAATCTCCATTCTAGGAGATTTCAATGTTCACCACAACCTTTGGCTCTTCTCTCCTTTCACTGATCCACCTGGTGAACAGGCCTACATCTTTTCTATCCTTAATGACCTAGAGCAGCTTGTACAGCACCCTGCCTGTATCCCTGACTGCCTTGGAGAGAGTTCCAACATACTTGACCTTTTCCTAACAACTAATCCTTCTGCTTACACTGTTAATCTTTTCTCTCCATTGGGCTCCTCCGATCATAACCTTATTACCTTAACCTGTCCTATCGCTCCGGTACAGCCTGTGGACCCTCCAAAGAAACGCCGCCTGTGGCACTTTGGAGCTGCAGATTGGGAGGCCCTCAGGCAGTACTTCTTTGAATTTTCTTGGAATGATTATTGCTTCCATGGCCGGGAGCCATCTGAGTGTGCCTTCCGCATTACAGAGGTTATTCTCTCGGGCATGGAAGCATACATTCCTTTCTCATATCCTCTGACTAATGCAAGAAAGCATTGGTTTAATCACACTTGTTCTAATGCTGTCCGCAACAAGGAGAGGGCCTATAAGAGGTACCGGAGCTAACCCACCCCTGAATCACATCTTTTATATATTTCTGCCCGGAATCGTGCTAGGTCTGTTCTTCGCTTTGCTAAAAATAATTTCATCCGTGCTAAATGTTCCCAACTCTCCAACTTGAATTCTTCTCGCTCCTTCTGGCACCTTGCCAAAAACCTTTCTAACAACTTTACCTCATCATCCGTCCCTCCTCTTTTCTACTCTGATGGCTCTGTAGCAGTTTCTTCTACTGATAAAGCAGATCTCTGCTCAGACTTTCTCCTCCAATTCCACCTTAGACGATTCCGGTGCTATTCCTCCATCACTTCCCCCCTCTGACTTTCTCTTGACTGACATTAAAATTTCTTCAGCTGATGTATTTTCTGCCATCACTGTCCTCAATACTAACAAGGCATATGGGCCTGATGGAGTCTCTCCTGTTGTCCTCAAAAACTGTGTTTCTGTGCTTACATCTTGCCTAGGTAAACTCTTTCGCCTTTGTCTATCAACTTGTACCTTTCCTTCTTGCTGGAAATTTGCTCTCATTCAGCCAGTCCCAAAGAAGGGTGACCATTCCCAACCCTCTAACTATCATCCAATTGCTTTAACATCCTGTGTCTCAAAAGTTTTCGAGTCAATACTTAACAGACAAATTTTAAAGCATCTTTCCTGTCGCAACCTTCTTTCTGATCGTCAGTATGGGTTCCATAAGGGATGCTCCACTGGCGATCTTCTCACCTACCTTTCAGACTCCTGGTCATCCTCCTTTCGGGACTTTGGCGAAAGCTTTGCCATTGCACTTGACATCTCAAAGGCTTTCGATCGAGTCTGGCATAAATCTTTAATTTCCAAACTGCCCTCCTACGGTTTCTATCCTTCTATCTGTGCCTTCATCTCTAGCTTCCTTTCTGGTCTTTCTATAGCCGATGTTGTAGACGGCCATCGTTCTTCTCCTAGACCTATCAATAGTGGTGTTCCTCAGGGCTCTGTCCTATCACCAACTCTCTTCCTTATATTCATCAATGACCTTCTAAGCTGTACATCTAACCCTATCCACTCATATGCTGATGATTCCACCCTTCACCTTTCCATTCGGTTCCTGCAACGTCCATCTCAGCAGTTACTTCAACAAAAAAGGGATGAGGCTATGGCACACCTAATGTCTGACTTGGCTTGTATCTCTGATTGGGGTAAAAATAATCTTGTTATTTTTAATGCATCAAAAACTCAGTTCTTACACTTACCAACCCGACAAAATCTTCCTCAGGATTACCCACTAATGTTTAATAGTGAATAGTTATGTCCTGCATCAACCTTGAACATGCTTGTGGTTTCATTCTCTCGGGATTTGTCTTGGAAAGAACATATTACATCTTTTGTGAAATCTGCTTCCAAGAGATTAGGTGTGCTTAGCCAATTCCGAACTTTCTTTACCCCTGCACAGTTGTTGACCTTGTACACGGGTTTTATTCGCCCATGTATGGAGTACAACTTTCATGTGTGGGGAGCTCCCCACATGCAGCTCTTCTCAATAGGGTGGAGTCAAAGGCTTTTCGTCTCATTAACTCTCCTCCTCTTACTGATTCCCTTCAACCTTTGTCTCTTCGCCGCACTGTTGCATCTTTATCTCTCTTCTATTGCTGTTTCAACAGTCACTGTTCCTCTGAACTGTCTGCTTGCATCCCTCCACCTCTACGATGGGCATGTAGTACCCGTCTAGCAACAAACTCTCGTCCATTTTCTTTGCAACTCTCTAATGCAAGAGTTAGCTGTTACTCCCAGTCCTTCATTTATGCAACTGGTCAACTCTGGAACTGTCTTCCTCTGTCTGTATTTCCTACTTCCTATGATCTCCAGTCTTTCAAACGCAGTGTGTCCAGGCATCTCGAAATGAATGGATCTTGAATTTGGCTCTCTTTTGTATTGTTTTTGCTTTTTCTTGGAAGGAACAGTATGCAGGCCTGTGGCCTTTGGTTCCTTCTTCCTTGCATTAAAAAAAAATAAATAAATAAATAAAAAATAAATAAAAAGTTATACATATTTGCTAGCAGTGACTTCTTTCAGAGATGCTGCATTTAATACTTTGTAAATAAGGAGAGGAGAGTTTCCCAGCTCCAAAGCTTGCTCCAATTGAGAGCTCTTACATCTTCATGAAAGTTAAATTGGATAGTTTAGGTGAGGGCACCCACCATTTGTTCATGTAGTTTTGTGCTGCCCATTAGGTGATTACATAGAGTGACAGACCAAATGATTTCCTGTAACTCAGAAAACCAACTACTACACTGAGTACTGACAACTGTATAACCAGATGATGCCTGATTGTTTAATGGGTTACTATACTTGAAGTCAGGTGGCGCCTGTAAAGGTTTGCATCTGAAGGGTGGTTGGAGTTTACTGCTCACATAATGCCATTTGGGCAAATAAGGTTGGTCACTCTTGCCTTAAACGTCAAGACTGAGTAGCCTAGCCCTGGGTTCCTACATTGTAATAGGATAAAAAGAATTGGATAGGTGTGTATGATGTATGTAAATTAGGTTACATTAGGTTTTATTAGATTAGGTTAGGGACCAACTTGCCTAGCCCCGGGCTCCTACGCTCCTCTGTGGGGCGACATAGGATTGGATAATGGATGGATGGATGGTTAGATCAGGTTAGGTTGGATTAACAAGTAGGTTAGCTTCTTTCAATGTAGATTCAATAACAAACAGCTTTGAGATCTGGGTAATCATTCTCCCTTTCCATCCCATTGTTTAATAAATGCAAGATGAATCATTTGTTATGGAAAAGTTGCAGGAAAGCATCTTCTCATTTGATCTGACAAAGTTAAAAACACTTTGCATATGATTATGAACCAAAACCACATTTATCCATTAGTGTAGGATTGAAAGAGGTAAATAAAGACAGTAAATAAATGTTGAAAGTAACAAATAATGACGTAGCATTAACTTTCTCCACCTATTGCTTTTAGTAGAATTACTTATTTCACTGTATACAGTACAGTATTAGGATGAGCCATTTTATGCAGTATGAATGACTAGTGTTCTTTCCTTTTCCTTCTGCCTATGGGGACTTTACACTCCCTCTTCTGTCTTCATTTCTTAATTCTTTCCTCTTCCTTCTGCCTATAGGTGACTTTACACTGAGTAACAAGCCAAGTGGTTTCCTGTACACCAGGAAACCATTTACTACACTGGGTGGTAACCATATAACCAAATTATGGCGCCTGGTGGTTTAGTGAGTAATTAAGGCACTCCAGTTGGATTGAGCTGGTGCAGTTTTATATCCAAGGAGTGGTTGGGATTTATTTCTCAAGTATTGCCACTCAGGGATGAATGAGGCTGGTCACTCTCATCATATATGTCAGGACCAACTTGCCTAGCCCCAGGCTCCTATGCTTCTCTTGGGGCAACATAGATTGGATGATGGATGAATGCATGACTAGTGTAGCTGGACCACCAGTATTACTCATGTATGGAACACTTTAGTTGCGATTACAGTAATGTTACCACTTGTCTTCAAACTTTTTCAGTAATGTATATATAGATTAGAGCCTTTTCTGATATATGATTGAATTTTCACTTATACAGTCATTATGATCCCAGATGAGGTCTTATTGGTCGATGTATGATTGCTGTTTTCACTCATAAAATTGTAGACATGGAAGCTTACAATCATTTGGTTGCTCCAAGGTGGACTTGAACTTGGTCACTATCATGTGTGTTATTGTCAGTGAGGGAACGTTGTTGTAATGTTGGAGTTCAAGCAGCAGCAAGTAAAGTGCAGTGGTATGAAACACCTACAAGTTTAGGTTTGTTGAAACCTAATCTTAGATGTTTTGGGGATAAGCAGCAAGTGCAATAAAATGAAATAACTACCACTTCAGGTGATTTGGAATTTGCTTTGAGACTGTTGGGTGGGTAACTCTAGAACAAAAACGTATCCCCATTGGACCCATGTTATAACTGACGATATATGATAAATTGTTACGCAGTGGATTTTATCAAACACATCCTCATTGTAAAACGAGGGCATGCTGTACATCTTTTCACTATACCTCTCCATCTCATCCTTGGTCTCCCCCTCCTTCTTTCCCCCTTCACCTGACTCACACTCTTGTAGTCAGTCTCATATTCTTCATCTTCTCCACATAGCTAAACCATCAGAAAGTGTTTCCTCTGAACACTTTCAGCCACATCCACATCAGCTCTACAACACTCCTTACTTTTTCATACATCTGTCAGTATCTCCATGTAAGAGACTTCCTCCAGAATATTCAAACATTTCAGAAGAGTATGTATATTCATTAGTCATAAAGCATTCATATGGTAGAATCATGCAATAATACATTAAACTATATTAGTTAGCCATCATACTGATAGTTTGTTATTTGTCATCTGGTAACAACTTTCCCTGATGTCAACAGTTTTTCCTATTATGTATTTTTAATACTATACCATGCTTCAAATACTTCATTATTATTATAAATATAAGACTGTTTGTAGCTGTTAAGTAAATGGTTTGTTGGATGGTCATGGTGAAGGGACAACCCTGTCTGCTTTTTTGAGCATATAGTAGGTGTTGTAGTATAGTGAGTGGGTAGTCAGGTTGAGACACAGTTGTCTCTTTGCAGTGGGGAAGCACACCGCCACAGCTTTCATCAACTGCCAGCAAGAGTGTGGTGGAGAGTGGCCCAGTGACTGACAGGGGGGGCAGCTCTCAACCAGGTCCTAGTGGAAACTGAATCCCCCCGCAGGTTTGGATGTGAGTACTGTGGCAAGATGTTCCTGCAGCCGTACAGTGTAGCACAACACCGCCGTCGCCACACTGGCAACCTACCATACACTTGCCACACCTGCAACAGGCAGTTTATCAACCGCTCACACTACACCTATCATATGACACAGAGCCTTGAGCATCGTGTCAATAGCAGAGGAAGAGGCCTGGCCGAAGGGGTTGATGGAGACCAGAGTTTGGCAGGCGGGGTACTGGATCAAGTTAAAGCTGAGGGTCAGGTTGGTGAACAAATAGAACCACCCCGACGGCAGAACAAAACTGGACAACGCCGCCGTCGCAACACTGGGAACCCACCCTACACCTGCCACACTTGCAACAGGGAGTTTATCAACCGCTCACATTACAGTTATCATGTTACACAGAGTGTTGAGCATCGTGTCAATAGCCAAGGAAGAGGGCTGGTTGAAGGGGCTGATGGAGATCAGAGTGTAACAGGTGGGGCATTGGACCAAGTTAAAATTGAAGGCCAGGCTAGTCAACAACAACAGGAGCAGCAGCAGCCTCAGCCTCAACCTCAGCAACAGCAGGAACAGCAGCAGCATCCTCTTCCTCAGCATATTCAGCAGCCAGTACTTCCGCAGCAACCTTACATATGCCTCATCTGCAACAAGTTTTTCTCAAATCGATCACACTATAGTTATCACATGTTGCATAGTGTTGGCCACCACACCACCCTTGCCCAGCTAAATCTGTAGGGACTGGGTAAACGTGAGTATAGAATGGAACAAAGCAGAAAATAATGAGGCGAGTTAAATACAGGATGAGATAAGTGGATGTAGAGTAGACAGTGATGCCAAGTTTTTTGTTTTGTTGTATGGTGATGATGGTGGTGGTAAGGAGGTGATAGCAAGTGTTGGTAGACAAAGCATTCTGGCTAGCCACATCAGTCCCCTGCTTTGGTCCTACTCAGGCTCAGTTTTCCCTCCTGGCTCCACTCAGCCACAGCATTAGCACCAGCACCAGCAGGCGGCAGGATTTGGGTGTTGGATGTGTGGACAAGATATTCCAGTGCATAGATAACTACTGCCGGCACATGCAACTACCTTCTGTCCAACTGCCTTTCCACTCCCACCTGCTGTATCCTGTTGTCAATTCAGTACCTACTACATTACCATTTACAGTCCTACTTCACTTTCCTCGCCAGTGGACTAACCTCTCAACAAGTTATCTTCTGCATGTAAAGTTAGTTAAGTTAAACAGACTAATGAATGGATTCACCAGCCCGGCCACAAAAATTATTAATTGAGATCTAGTATTTTTTATTCAGATTACCCACCAGCTTATTTTGTTCATGTCAGCATTCATTGTTTGCCTTTGGTACCTCATCATCCTTTCTGATAAGCAGTTTGTTTTATGCTTACTCAGATTAATTAGGGACATATTCTTTTTGACTTAAGAGACTATATAGCACCTCTTCTTTACTAGTTTTACTGCCTGTTCATGCACATGCCTACTCACACATGCACCTACATACTTACATACTGTACCTTTCCACATATACTGTACTCTTCACACACACACACACACACACACACACACACACACACACACACACACACACAAGAAAAGAGAGGGGGGGGGAGGACAGTATATGGAGCAGATGTCAGCTGAGCCAGCTCCTCGAGATTCCTGTTTATCTAGTTTTTGTAATGTGGGGATAAGTGCTGTCCTGTGTTGTGATTTTAGTAAGGTTGAGTAGTCTGGCCTGTAAGACCTGGGCCTGAGAAAGAACCATGGATGTTCAAATATAAAAGTTGAAGTGACATCATGGTGGCAATACAGAGTCTGGGAGAAGTAGGCAAGCCCAGGTGATGGGAAAACAACTTTGGAAAAAAAATTAGTATAGAAATTTCTGATGACCTAGAAGAATTTGGAGGCTTTAAAGGAGAACAGAACATTGAATATATATTTAAGATGCTGTTTATGAGAATAGAATTACTGGAGAGTTGGCTGAAAGAAGTTAGGACAGAGAGGGAAAGGGGAAAGTTGAGAAAGGTGATACAGTACCAGTTCATTGATGGAACTATTAGTAATGAACAAACTGCAAATGTAGACATACAAAAATTATAGAGAGAATATGATGTGAACAGGTGCATTGCCAAATTGCATCCAGGTTTTGTTTGTCTAAGCCTCAGGTCTCTTCCTTCTTAACACTACCTCCCTGAGATGCTTTAGGACATCCAAGTAAAAGTTTATCGACTGACTGACCACATGGAACAAACTCATGATGAACGACGCCTTTATAATCATTGTTCAACTTGCAACAAATTGCCGAGTGCATTAAACACCCATTCACTCAAGCATGTGTACCATGAGGACTAAGTGACGTGGCATGATGCGGCTAGTGTTTGACTAAAGCTCAAAGTTGCTGCTACACAGTGCTCTCGTCATGCTCACACAGCGCCGGCTAGTTCATTCACTATTTATAAAGTTCGGTCTCTTTTTGGACAGACCTTTTAGATGTAGGAAGACACAGGAAAAAAGACATACTGCATGGAATAGGTTATGAAGACAGTGGGAGAGCATGGAATGAATACAAGGAAGCAAGAAATTACTGTTTAAAGGTAGCTACAAAGAGAAGAAATGAAATCTTAGGATATAGTGACTAAAAGTAAGAAGAAACCAAAATAGTTGTACAAATTCGTAAATGGCAAAATGAAGGTAAGGAAAAGCATACTGAGACAAAGATGTAGTGATATAGGGTAAAGATGAGGTACCATAATGAAAAATAGGACTTTGGCAAAAGCTTTGCCATTGCACTTGACATCTCAAAGAATTTTGATCAAGTCTGGCATAAATCTGTAATTTCCAAACTGCCCTCTTACAGTTTCTATCCTTCTGTCTACGCTTTTATCTCTAGCTTCCTTTCTGGTCATTCTCTAGCAGGTGTTGTAGATGGCTACTGTTCTTCTCCTAGACCTATCAGTAGTGGTGTTCTTTGGTGTTCTGTCCCATCATCAACTGTCTTCTATTCATCAGTGACCTAAGATGTACATCTATCCCTATCCACTCTTAGGCTGATGGCTCCACCCTTCACTTTTCCATTCACCTCTCACAGCATCCATCACAGAAGTTGCTTCAACAAACAAGGGATGAAGCTGTGGCACACTTAATGTCTGACTTTGCTCATATCTCAGATTGGAGTAAAAGTAATCTTGTTTTTAATGCAGCAAAAACTCAGTTCCTACATTTTTTAACCCATCAAAATCATCCACAGGTGTATCCTTTGATTTCGTAAAATATCCAACTCAATCCTGCATTATCTTTGAACATACTCGGGGGTTTCATTCTCTCAGGAGTTATCTTGGAAAGATCATATTACCTGTCTTGTAAAATCTGCTTCCAAAAGATTGGGTGTAGTGGGCCCACTCCATGCCTTATTTACCACTGCACAGTTGTTGACTTTATACAGGGGCCTCTGAGTAGAGTACAACTCATGTGAGGGGAGGCTCCCCACATAAAGCTCTTTGCAACAGTGTGGAGTCAGATGCTTTTTATCACATTAACTCTCCTCTTGCAAGCTCCCTTCAGCCTCCATCTCTTCGCTACACTGTTGCATCTTTTTCTCTTCTGTTGCTGCTTCAATGGTCACTGTTCCTCTGAACTGTTCCTGCCTCCCACCACCACTACCGTGGCTGTGTAGCACCCACTTAGCGGCAAACTCTTATGCCTTTTTTGTCCAACTGTAAAGCAAGAGTGTACTGTTACTCCCAGTCCTTCATATATGCAACAGGTCAACTCTGGAACTCTCTTCCTCTGTCTGTCTTTCCTACTGCCTATGACCTCCATCCATTAAATGCAGCATGTCCAGTCATCTGAAAATGAATGGATCTTGAATTTGGCTCTCCCTTATTTATTTTTTCTTTGAGAGAACAGTCTTGCATGCTTCTGGCCTTTGGTTTCTTCTTCCGTGCTTAAAAAAATAAAATAAATGGTGAATTTATGGAATCAGCCAAAGAAGGAAGGGCTCACCAGTTAGCTGAGATAGCATTTGAAAGAAATGAAATGTCACAGTTCATGAGGGAACAAGATGTGAGAAAGGCCGTGGGGTCAGATGGGATTGGTGGATGGATACTGAAAGAATATGCATATTATTAATGCACCCAGTTCATCATCATCATCTTCATTTTTCGTCCTTCTGTTCCCATTTTCAAACTGGGGTTGGATGTGCGATGGCTTTTCTTCACTGCTTCCTTCCACTTTAACCATGCTGCCGCCACTCTTGTTCTGACTGATCTCTCCACCCCTGCTTTGCAGTCCAATATACCTCCTAGATAACAGAACTGCTGCACTTCCTGTAGTGTGCCCCCATTCACCTCTAGCGCATCCTCTGCTTCATCTCCCTCTGCCTTTCTTCTTATGCAGGCTGGGCAGCGGAAATTTTGCACTCCTCTCAAATTCTGCAGACCTGAACACCTTCTATGGCACCACTTATTACACTCCGTGCACAACACTGAGTCCATTCCTACTCCTCTGCCACAGCATCCACATGGTCATTTTCCTGACTGAATTCTTTCCACTGGTTTCTTGCCTGTCACCATTACCTTTGTCTTATCCATATTTATTTTCATTCCCCTCTTCTCCATTCCATTTTTCCATCTATTAAGCATTTCTACCACTTCTTCCTTAGTCTCCGCTGTCAGCTCTAGGTCATCAGCATACAACAATTCCCATGGGCCTTCCCCCCTACATTCCCGTGTTGCCTCCTCCATTACTGTGTTAAACAGCAATGGACTGAGTGCTGACCCTTGATGTACCCCATCTCCAATTCCAAAAATTTCCTGATGCACCCAGTTCATGAGATTAAATGTTCACTGAACAAATGAGACTTGCCAGGACACTGAAGAAGGACATACATTGTTTCATTTTTTGTTTTGTTATTAAAGGTTCCAACATACTTGCATGCATCGGCCTTGGTCACCTGATGGTGGTTACCCATGCCGCTTGATCTCTGGCAGCTTCCCTATTCAGTCCCTTATTCCTGAGGTTACACCCAGTGACCTTGTCCCAGGTTTTTTTCCCATCTGCCTATTGCAACTCTACCCCTGTGTTAAAACTTCTCACTTTCTGAACCCAGTTTTCATCCCCCAATCCTCTCCACATGCCCAGATCATCACAATCTACCTCTCATCATTGCAACACCAATACACTCCAGTCCCATCCTACCTCTCAACTCTTCCATCGTAAACCTAGCCCCCCCAAGCGTAGCACTCAGGGAAGCACTGCACATCCACCTAATCATTGTCATTTCTGTACATTTGAGCCTGCAAATATCCTCCTCCTTTACTGCCCAGGTCTCACTACCATACAGCATTACACTTCTAACACATGCTGCACAGAAAGATCCCTTAGCACAGAGGAAGAGCCCTCTCAATGTCAGGAAAGGCAATAGCTCCCTGAACTTCTTCCAACGACTCTTCAGTCTTCAGCCCCACCTCCAGCACATAACATATCTCCCAAATAACAAAGCTCTTCCACACACTCAAGAGACTCACCATCAAGATCAATCCTTTCATGTCATGCCTGACAATCTCCATATCCTTTCCCTGACACACTGCACACATGAAATTGGCATTATCTCACCGTCTACCACTAATACCACTACATCTCTTATGCACCCACTTATCAAAAACACTGAACAAGATGGAATTACATTCCACACCTCCGTGGCAGCTCGCACTTGGCACTTTCCCTCTTCTTTGACATTACCACCACCAGCCTGAGATACCATCACTTTTGTTTTATCAGCATTTACTCTTAAGCTCTTGTGCCCCATACCATCTCTCTACTTCCTAAATCTTTCTTCCACCTCCCTTTCATTCTCTCCAGTCAACACCAAGTCATCGGTATACAACATCTCCCACGGAAGTCCATCTCTGAAATCACATGAGAGGGTTTCAAGTACCCTGATAAACAACAAGGGACTCAAGACTGACCCCTGATGCACACCAACATTCATGGAAAACTCATTGCTCAAATCTCCATTCACCCTTACCTGGGTGCGAGCACCCACATACATAGTATGCAATAACCACCCTGTATAGTGCCAATTAATTAAAGAGGTGATAGAGAAGATCCTCTTAATTAAGGTATATAGTGCGTATCCCTCACCAGCATTATTTGCAGATTGTGAAAAAATTATCAGATAATGGTGGATGAAGTTCCCAGAAGAATATGAAGTACTGGTAAAAACAGCAAAGCAGTCTGGATTTAGGGAAGGCTTATCATGTGTCACAAACCATTTGAGTCTTTACAGCAGAGTGGTGTGGATGTCATACAGGAAAGAGAGGGTTGGATTAACTGTGTCTTGATAGAGTGCCACACAAAAGATTGCTATGAATATTAAAAATTATTGGAGGATTGAATTGGAAATTGCTAAAATGGATGGAAAATTATTTACTGGGAAGACAAATTAAAACATTTAAAAGGGACAAGCTGATGGTAGGTGGGGACACTCACCATCCACTCTTTTTTTTTTTTTTTTTTTTTTTTTTTTTTTTTTTTTTTTTTTTGCGATGAAGAAGGAACCAAAGGCTAGGCCCGCAAAACAGTAGTGCTGTTCTTGGGTGCCTGCCCTTTCCTTTCATCCTTTCCTTTTTCCTTCCTTCCTTTTCCTTTCTTCCTTTCCTTTTTCCTTCCTTCCTATTGTCTTTGTTTCCTCCTTCTGCCTATGGGTGACTTTACACTCTCTTTTCTGTCTTTCTTTCCTTCATTCTTGCCTCTTCCTTCTGCCTATGGGTGACTCAACACTAAGTGACAAGCCAGATGATTTCCTGTGCACCAGGAAACCATTTACAATGCTGGATGGTAACCATATAGCCAAATTAGGGCGCCTGGTAGTTTAGTGGGTAATTAAGGCGCTCCAGTCGGATTGAGCCTGTGCAGGTTTATATCCAAGGGATGGTTGGGTTTATTGCTCACGTAATGCCACTCAGGGATGGGTGACGCTGGTCACTCTCATCTTAAATATCAGGACCAACTTGCCTAGCGCCCGGGCTCCCACGCTCCTCATGGGGTGCCACAGGATTGGATGATGATAATGATATACGAGACAAGTATTCTCAATGGAAGAGTGTGACTAGGGGAGTGCCACAAGGCTCAGTTTTGGTTCGTGTTTTTTATATACAGTGTTCCCGTGGTTATCACACATTTGGTTATAGTGGTTTTCATTATCACTACACGATGAAAATTGGCACTCCTGCTCTTATCACGCATTTTTTTGGCAAAAATACATCGTTACTGTGCACCTGGAATGGTTTCTGCCAACAATGATGGTGCAGAATCTGTGGCTTCTGATGGCTTTGAGGAATTAATCCCAGGTGGTGGAGACCACTATCTCTCCACCCCCTAGACCCAAAACTCCTAGCCTCACACCCATCTCAGGTCTCTATGTGGTACATATTTCTTCCTTATTGTGCCCTTTTCATCACTTTCTATTAACCTAACCATGCCTATGTGAGTTTCTGATATATATAAGTATGTATGTATTTAGTGGGTCTAATTAGTGTCAAAGGGAAAGGTTGGGTTTACATGTGGGGGTGCTCAGTACCAATTAGGATAAGTCCCGTAGGTTCTGTGCTTTCATTATCGCACAGTTTTGTTATCACACACTAGGCATGGTACTATTATTCGCAGTAACCAAGGGATCATTGTAAATAACCCTCCAGAAGGTGTAAGCAGTTATATGAAGATGTTTGCAGAGGATGCAAAAATCATGATGCACATCCAGAATGGTGATGGCTGTGAGGAGTTGCAAAATTATTTGGATAAGTTGCATAGTTGGAGCCAGACTTGGAAAATGAAGTTTAATACAAAAAATGTCATGTCCTAGAAATGGGAATAAGTGGCAAAAGACCCAGTTATGACTATTAAATGGGAGGAAAGACTTAGCAAAGCAAGGGAAGAGAAAGCTCTAGGAGTGACCACACAGGATGAACTATCACATGAGATCCATATAAATAAGATCATTGGAGGGGCATACCAGTATAGATCGATGGCTGGTATGAGTGTGACTTTCAGTTATCTGGATGAAAAAAATGTTGAGAGAGAGAATTGTGATTATGGTTAGATGAAAATTAGAATATGTGGCAGAGATATGGTCACCTCATTTAAAGAAGCATGTAAAATTTTTTAAAAAGGTATAGAGGATGGTAACTAGGATGCTGCCAAGTTTGAAGGAACTGTCTTAAGAAGAGAGACTAAAAGAGCTGAAGTTACCAATGCTGAGGGAAAGAGAGAGGAGATTTGATTACAGTGTTTAAGGGATTTAGAAAAGTGGAATAGGTGTATAGCTAAGATCTGTTTGTGGATGATGATGGAAGGACAAGAGGACATGAAAATATCAATTGAACAAGAGTAAATGCTCAAATTTAATGTCCCAAATAGAAGTAGAGTATAGATACAGACATTTGGAACATTTTGGTACAGGTGGTGGTGCAAGCAAAGGACATCCATGTGTTTAAAAGTAGGTTGCATACCTTAAGATAGGAGACAGAATACTACGAGCATAGCTTAAATCCTGTTTACTGTACAGCAACTAGGTAAATACAGTTAGGTAAAACAAAAAAATACACACACACACACACACACACACACACAATTTACTCATGCATGGAATGAGTACTTGGGCAGGCTGTGAGTCGGAGTCATTAAGGAGTATCAATAGGCAATTTCAGGGTTACTGACCTTGACTCTGCTGATGATGCGGCTATCCTTGTGGAGTCGCTAGAGATGCTTCTGAGTGCCCTCCAGGAATTTCATGAAAATGCCAAGTCAGTGGGTTCAATGGCCTCATGGGCCAAGACCAAGGTCCAGGCATTTGGTGGCTTGGTGGATGAAGCAGTTCGTCTGTCCAGTGAAGTGGTGAGTATGTGGAAGTCCTGGAAAGATTCACTTATCTTGGTAATATAGTATATAACAGTGATAGGTTGGGCGATGAGATTTCTTGTCACATCAGTCTGGTCTGTGGGGCTATGAATTCACTCTACTCTAGTATTTGGCATTTTCATTATTTGTGTAGAAGGACGAAAATTCACATCTTCAAGGCACCGGTGCTCCCTGTCTTACTCTGTGGCTGAGACATGGACACTTAACAGTGATAAGGCAGTGAATTGACTCAATTGGTACAAAATGCCATAGCAGGATCATGGAATATTGCTGGTACGATCAGGTATCTAATAAGCAACTACTCTATGAGGCTGAATCAAGGCCTATTACCCACATAATACATCATCACCAGCTCCAGTTATATGGTCATGTGGCCTGTTTTCCAGAGGTTGATCGTGCCCCCAAGGTGATCTCATGAGTTAATCTGTGGTGGAAGAGACTAAGGGTAAGGCCATGGAACTCATGGCTGGAACAGGTTGATCATTCATATTGAGAGTTACTTAGAGGGGGATGAATCACAGCCTTGAGAGCTGCATGAAGGGACCGTTGTGGGTGGAATCAGAGGGCAAGTGTGGCAATGCCCCCCGTGTTGTTTGCCCCCCCCAAATGATGATGATGATTCTCAAGTACTGTATTTTATGGAAACTGTCCATTTAATGATGGAATTAAGAATAGGGAAGATTCAGGTGTAATGTAAAAAAAAACTGCATAGGAAAAGGTGCTAGAGAGCCTTCTTAGCAATTCTGTCATTTTTACTAGCATCACTCCTGTCTCATTCCCTCTGAATGAACTTTTTCTGTGCCTACCCTCACCAGCCAACTGATGAATTTGTTTTTGTATTGGTGTCAGTTAATATAAATCATTCTGTGAGGGAAGATAATATTGTACAGTCATCCCCTGAGATACATGTTTTCTAGATATGCCTTTTTTCTACTTTGATACAAAATCAGCTCAGTACTGACCTATATTTCAGTTATGTGGCACAGGCCCCGTGTATGCAAGTTGATCTCAGCAGAAAACCCCTCCAGACTTCTCAGATCTACCGTCTGGTGATATTGCACGAGAGAGTTCTTCACAAAGCACCATGCAGTCCCTTTTGAGTCCTGTGCATTTGGAATCTCTCGTGCCCTGCTTTGCTACGTATGGTATCTCGCTTGGTCAGTGCTCAGGTGTTAAAACCAGGATGGGTTGTGCGTGTTATCCCAGGTGCATTATGATACAGGACCATCTCGGAAGAATGTTACTCTATTTTTGGCTTCAAAAAGAGAAATATTAAGATGTCTTAACAGCCATGAAAAGGATGTGGATGAGACATGCTCTGGGGCTTAATGAATCCAGAGTTTGAAAAAGTAAGAGAAAAAGAGCAGATACCAGTACTTTGTCGTGCATCTCTGGGAAGCGAGGTGAAAAATGTTATGGACAGTGTGCTGTTAAAGACAGAAAATTCTTCTTGAAGTCTGTTTGCTTGCAGCTTAAACATAACCTGCCTGTTTACGTGCAAAACAGAGCTAAGGATGCCTTAGCTAAAGTGTCTAGACTCACGCAAGTAACCTACCCACATCCATTCAGTGGTAGCAAGGGCTGTATGCTTAAGCTTAAGTGGAGATGAGCTTCATTCTGTCACAGCCTCATTTCCTCCTGTGTTATGGAAGGTGATAGAGGAGGGCAGTCATAAAATTTTATAGTCACAGGTCTTCATTATGAACGAAACAATGTGGGAAAGCTTACCTTTCTGTACTATCACACAGGAGGAATGAATGGTATCCAGCTTCATGGCCAATGAATCTTCTTATCTGCACGAATGGCAGGCAAGTTTAAGAGAAAGTCCCAAGTGATATCACTACTCAGGTCCTAGGATGCTTGTGGATGTACTCGTAAACCTACAACAGCAAGGTATCCACTGGAAGCACAGTTCATGGGGTGGAGAGGGCTACAGCTTCTGTCATCTCAAGATGGTTCAGTGATATCTTTCTCCCAACAGCCAAAGGTTACTGCAAGAGGAGGAAACTTTTAATTAAGGAAGTGTTCACAGTTGACAGGTGCCTTGGCTGTCCAGGCAACCTTTTCATCCGTCATCCATCAGTTGAAATCCAGTTTCTGGCACCAACCACCACCTTCAAGGTAGTCACTTGACCAGAAGATGAATACAGTTTCAGGAGCCTCTGTTATAAGGTATAAGAACAACTGCTGCAGGTGACTGACAGGGGGATATAGTGTTGCAGTACTTGCAGGAAGAGGATTGGGGCACTGGCAAGATCAGCTTTTCAGCTCTCCAGGTGGAAAGATGTTCATCACCATGTCAGACTCTTAAAGATGGAACTTCAGCATCAAAAACACCCAGACCATCCTTGTCTCACCTTGGGACAGTGTTACAACCAAGGCAATCAAGCATGGATGGTGAAATCTGCCATATATTTACTTTGCTGGGTCTCCCAACTCCCATCTTCTATCCACTTTCTATTGCTGCCTGGATGAAAGTTTTGCTGACTTAAAGTGGAACATGAATGAGTTGCTTAAGCTGGGACTGGAAATGACAGTCATGTCCTAACTTGCAGTGGAGGTAAGCCAAGATGAAGAGGGATCTCAAGCCACTTGGGAAATGCCAGAGCCCATGACATCAGAATCAGTATCAAACATGCCAAAACAGTGGGATATGTAAGGGAATTCCAACTTTTTAAGACAGGATACCAAACACTTATGACTTTACATACTTCAGGGAGTTGAGTGCAGCAGGGGAATGATGTAGCACAAGCATAGATTGATGAATATCACAGGATTAACAGGTGACCTGAATGACTCATCACATCCTACCTTCCACCACAACCCCATCTAGCTTCACTCTTCTCCACAAGCAACACAGGAGTAGTTGCATTGTGCAACACAAGACTTCTTGGACAACAACTCCAGTGATAGAGGGTTTACTGGCCACCTCCACCTGGTGGTGCTGTTGCAGCCCAGCCTTACCTCAGCATTGGAGCCCCTCCTTATCACCATGTCTGTCTAGGTAAGTGTTACTATTTATTGCTGTAAACCTCATTAATGTTGCTGTCTTATGTCAACTTTCCCTCTGTATAGTAGAATATGTTTTTAGAAAGCATATCAGTAGGCAGGTTAGGGTTTTTCTTTGTTCTGTGAGAAAGTGGAGTCATCCTCAAGATGTAATTAACTTATTAGCTTTATAATAATGGGTTAAAGGACCCAAGATATGCAGTTTCCAGATACAAAGAGTGCTAGGTTAACATAGTAGCTGCATATCTTGGAGGGATGACTGTACTTTGGTCTTGTTCAGATGGTAATTAGTGGGCTGTTTAAGTGGTTCAAAAGCTCCCTAAGCCAACCTCACTTTCTGTTGATGAGCATTGAGCATATTTGCTCCCGTCATTGAATTTTTGTTGTAAAAAGGTCAGTAGTAACCTTCATCTGTGCTGTACAGAACTGGATCTTAGCTCTTATGATGTACGATTCAGTTAGCATCAAGTAATAAATGTTAAGCATTTTATTAAATTACTGTATCATTATTATTTATTTACCAATTCCTACTTGGCACAGAGAGAACAAATGGTGATGGAGAAGCTTCATCACATGCATTAATAAATCTGTCCTCTACGGAGATGCAACATAGATAACACAATGATCAATCCAAAATGGCATGATGTTAGAAATACAGTCACTTAGTGTCAAAACTGATCACAGATAAGAAAACTATGTTTTCAACATTTACATTCCCCCTGACATCACTCACACTGTGCCAGTGCAATACAAACCTTAGCTCCTCCCCTTAACACTGACCCCTAACTATCAGTGCTGGGTACTTCATTTCTAAAATCATGGACTGATACAAACACAACCCAAACACCTGAAGAGGTCTTGACATTGCAAAACAACTGAAACACATGTAGTTTTTCAGCAGCAAATCACAACTCCCCTACATCCCACACCAGGTAAACCACTACCCGTTGTTCCCAAACATCACATTCCGTTCACTCAAACTTTCACCACCACCAGGAGAAAAATACCTGAACTTTCTTTAGATCATTTACCTATCATAATCAGTTTAGAAATGCCCACCAGACCAGAGAAATCACACATCACTTACGTCAAATTACAAGACAGTAGACTGAACAGGATTTACCAAAGAAATGGAATAACACTTCAGGACATGAAACAACACACCCATCACAAACACTGATAAACACATAATGAAATTTAACATCACATTTTGAACAGACATACACCACATCTCATGAAGCATCAGAAAATACTAGCCTCATAAAACACTGAGGTTCAGTCATACATAACCCCTCTACCACACACACAGACAAGACACCAGCACATGGCTCAAACAGTTAAACAATGAAATTGCCTCAAAAGTAGAAAAAAAAAAATGAAAGCCTTTGTAGCAACAGTCACTTCACAGATCCCTCTCAACTACTGTACAGTATATAAAACACTGAACAGTATCATCAAATCACATGCATGTACAGCACCTCCTTCAAGACCCATGCCATCATCATACCCAACACCCAATGCATCCCCTTATACAAAGAGCACGCAAACATATTAGTAAACTACTGTGTTAATATAAGCTGCTTCACACCAAGTTCCACCGAGTCAGAAAAATAATCGTCTTTGCTTAGGCAGTCCTTTCCAATCAACCACAATGTAAATCCCTTCTCTCCGAACTAGACACACAACATTATGAAGAAAATAGGAACTCTTCAAGGACAGAGCCAGATGACATTAGCAGTCTACACCTGAAACATTAGGAACACACGGCATCTAGGGTCTCACAGATGTTAGCAACTATTCATACACGTTATAGCATTCCCAGCATTTGGAAAAACATGGAACAGTCATCACTATACTCAAACCAAGTAAAGACTCAGCACACCCTTCTGCATTCACACCCATAACACTACTTGGCACACCATCCACAATAAGTGAATACCTTATTCTTAGCTAAGTTATACCTCACATTATGGTTTTAGAGCAGTACACTCCACAAACACCTTTCTAACCAGCCTCATACAGCATGCATCTGATGGCATCAACTCTGCAAGACAAGCATAGTATACAGTCACACCTCACTATACAATGAGGTTATGTCATGTGAAAACCCATCGCGTAGCTGTTTGTCGTATAGTAAGGTCAATATACCATGGGCTCACTGGGGATGGGGAGGGGGCCTAGGACCACATAACACAAAATCTAAATACAGTATATATATACCTTATATTTATACAGGTATACCCTGATATACAATACCCCTAGATGCGATATCCCGGGTTAACGATGGGGGTACAAGTTCATACCACCATACCCCACTGGACAATGGCTGTGCCCCAGTTTAACAATGGGCCCTTCAACGTCGCGTCCACAGGTGATAGGCCGAAATTTTGAATCACTCATGTTCCCGCAGTCAGTTGAGTCCTCCTGCCTCCCAGGATGCACAGAAATGCTCGTGCAGCCCCCACAGCCAATACTTACCCCATGCCCACCCATATTGTTCTTCTCACACCAGCCATCTCAGAGTGAGGAACTCTCGCCCACCACACATTGTGTTGCATTACCAAAGTTACGTAAGCCGCTATCGTAGCGCATCGTAACTGAGTACGAGCAGTGACGTAGGTAGAGCAGTGACAGTAATCGTGTGTGAAGAGCAATTTTATGTGATTTTTGGCCTAAATAAGTGTGATCATATCTGGTAAAGATGCTGCACGTGGTAGGGCTAGTGGTGGGGCTAGTGGAGGCCATAGTTGAGGTAGTAAGCAGCCTGCTGGTATTGGTGCTGGTGATGTTCCCGCAAAACGTGTGCGTAAAACAGTGCCTGTAGAAGTGAAACTAGATTATCTGAAGCGCTATGAAAAAGGCGAGGGTGTGTGTGCTCTCCTCTCAGCTCTCCACCTGGCCCAGTTTACAGTCTCCACCATCATCAAGAAGGGGGAGGCCATTAAGACTGCCACTGGGGAGGTTGCAACTTTATCCGTCTCCTGTATTACCCGCCAGAGAGGGCATATGATGGAGGAGCTGGAGCGGATGCTTCTCACGTGGGTGGAGGATCAGAACTGGAGGAAAGCACCCATGAGTCAGGCGATTATTTGCACCAAGGCTTTCTCACTATGGGATGAAATTAAGATGAGGTGGGCTCTTGATGCTGGCGGGACATTTAAGGCTAGCCATGGGTGATTTGATGGCTTAGAGGTGCACTAATCTGCATCATGTGAAGATGTAGGGTGAGGCATTGAGTGTGGATGCAGTAGCGGCAGCAGCGTTTCCTGACGAGTTGAAACACATCATCGCAGAGGGTGGCTAAATGTGAAGCGGGTCTTGAATTTTGACGAGACTGGGCTCTTTTGGAAGAGAATGTCCTCAAAGACGTTCTTTGCAACAGAGGAAAAGTCTACGCCAGGGTTCAAGGCCTTGAAGGACCGACTTACACTGCTGCTGGGGAGCAACACTGGGGGCGACCTCAAGTTGAAGCCACTCCTTGTCTACCACTCTGAAAACCCTAGGGCTTTGGTGGGGTATGTGAGGGGAATCTTGGGGTGATTTGGAAGTCCAGCAAGAAGGCCTGGCTGACTTCCGACATCTGTTCATTGTATTTCCACTCCTACCTCTCGTGTCCTCAAGAGGTAATCCTCCAGGGAGAATTTGGTGAACAGATTTCTTGTGGTGGTAGACAACGCGCCTAGCCACCCTCCCGCAATGGGCAAGCAACACTGAAGTGGTGTTCCTGCCCCCTAACACCAAGTCGTCGTTGTAATCCACAGACTAAAGAGCGATCACTACTTATAAGGCATATTACCTCCACAGGACTATGCAACAGTTGGTGAGGGCCTGTGACAGCGACGATAAGATGACATTGCAGTCGTTCTAGAAAGGCTGCAATATACGCCACACCATAGAGAACATCACTGCAGCATGGCGGGAAATTAGCCAGCCCACCATGAACGGTGTGTGGCGGAAGCTGTGGACGGAGTGCATACACTCCTTCACCTGCTTCCTCTAGGGTGTGCAAGCTCTGCTGGTGCAACGTGTGCGGCAGGAAATTGTTGAACTGTCACGTGAGGCTGGCTTCGTGAAGGTCGGCGAGGAGGATGTGGAGGTGGTCCTGGAAAGCCACCAGGAAGAGTGAGTGAATGATAAAAGTTTGACACAAAGGCCAGGTGCTAGGCCACAAGGAAGAGCTCAGCAGTAAGGAGCTCCTCAGTATGGAGATTCAGTGGGCACACCAGGAGGCACAGGAGGAGGAGGTCGTCCCTGAAGTGCAAGCCCTCAATATGACAGTTCTGAGGGAGATGCTGACCAAGCTGGATGAGATCATTGTGCGCACACAACTCTCTCCCAGGATGAAACAGGGACACAGCTAATCGGCTGGAGGAGGAGATGAAGGTGTATAGAATGATGCTGGAGGAAAAGAGGGTGGCCAGGCAGACTACAATCACTGAGTTTTTCAAGCAGGCCCCCACCATGCCAGCGACCCACGAAGGATCTCCCCAGCCCTCGACAAACAGAGCATCTCCCCAGCCTTCAACCAGCAAAGCATCTCCCCAGCCATCGACCAGCAGAGAAACACCCAGGGCCTCATCCCGCCGAGGACATGCTCAGCCCCTAGTGTGAGACCCAACCTCCAACCAATCCCCATCTCCCGTGTCACCTGTGCCTTCACTGCGGCGCTCTGCCACTCCATCACTGCCTTCTTCGCCCCAGCCTCCATCTCCCTCACCACTTCAGCCACTGTCTCTGTCTTCCTTGCCACGACGTAAGCCACCACATCTTATTCCTTCACTACCTCTTCAGTCATTGCAGCGGTCTCCCTCGCCACCTCACCAGTCATCACAGCAGTCTCCCTCACCACTTCCCCAGTCAGGGGGAGGGGGGGAGGCCAAGGATGAGATGGAGGGATGGAGTGGAGAGGTATATGAGAGAAGGGGGTGTGAGCTGGGAGCAGGGCAGTTTAATGGCGGGGGACAGTGTGACATGGAGGCGATTTGTTTGTGGCCACCCCTTACGGGATTAAGGCGTCTGGCAATGGAGGGATTTTTTTCCAGACATATTTGATGATTTTCAGATTTTATTTTTAGGATTAGGTGAGTTATAATCTGCTTTTAGGCTTAGTTTAGCTTGTTTTAAAGCTATTTGGGAGTTTAGATTAGCAAGAAACTTGTTTTTGGACTCATTTGGGTAGGTTTAGGACTTGGGGGGAAAACTCAAGGCTCAAAAATGCATCCCTATGCTTTACATGTTAAATCTACCCTGAGATATGATGGAGGAACAGCACCAGTAATGTCTAAGGTGGAATTGGAGGAGAAAATCCGAGCAAAGAGATCTGCTGTATCAGTAGAGGAAATAGCTACAGAGCCATCTGAGTAGAAAAGAGGAGGGAAGGATGATGAGGTAAAGTTGTTAGAAAGGTTTTTGGCCAGGTGCCAGGAGTGGGAAGAATTGATTTGAAATACTGTATTTGCCAAAATTTGAGAATTCAAAATTGGCACGAGTTATTTGCTAGGGATACTCCCACACCTGTCTAGGCCTCATACCCACACTATGAGTCATCACTGCGTCCCTCCTCCCACATGGGGCCCAGCCAACCCAATCACACTCCATGAGTGAGTAAGCACCATAGCGCACTGTGCTCTTGCCCAACACAAGATTGACGAGCTCCTACACATCCCCTGTGATGGAGAATGTGATTCTCCCATTGATGATGATGTTGCTGATCGAGACTACGTCCAACCTGAGTTGGTATCAAGCAGCAAGGACAATATTCCATCCCCAAGAAAGGCAAGGTATATGGCTATCCACATGGCTGTATCTCACCCTACACCACCACCACCACCCTTTCCCACCTCACCATGCCGCCCTCATTCCATGAACAATTCCTCTAGTGATGAGGAATATGAGGCCAACCCCTCAGGTGAACATCAGCTGCCTTCATGGGTAGGATCACCCAGGAAAACCCAGAGGTGTGGGGAAAAGCCGTATAGTAAAAAGTACAAGATGAGCACTGCTTTGTTTTATTCCCGTGGTGTGTGACAATACCTGCCACCTCCAACCCCACACTGTGCTGCCTCTCCCCAACCCAGCACCTCCACCACATCTGAATGTTCCCCCGCTTCCTCTCCACACCCTCCCTGCGGTCCCTTCCGACAGCCTCAAACGGTGGGGAAAGGAGCAAAAGGTAGAGGAAAAGGGAAGAGAAAAGGCACGGGGAAGAAAAGTGCGAGTCGTGGGGAAAGTGAGGAGGCAAGCTCTATTCCCCAACCTCCTCCCCATAATACTACCAAATTTCCTCTCCCATCCTGATGATGGCGACAGAGGTGGCCCCAGTGGTGATGAGGGTGAAACTGGAGGAGGAGATGAAGTCACGTGGGAGTGGGAAGATGGGAGCAGATTCGTTTCCATCATTCATCCCTTCACAGGCGGTGATACGGTAGGCTGTACTGTACCAAAGCTGACTCCCACCACAAGAATTGATTTTTTTCAAGAATTCTTTTATGAAGGAGCTAATTTTGAGAATCGTTCTTCTCTCTGACACCAATGCCGCCTTCTGCCGTGGCACATCCCCACAGGCACTCCACTGCTGACTCTTCGATGCAGACATAACGAGTGACGAATTGTACTTCTTCCTGGCCTTGCTTCTCCTGATGGGACTACTCAAGAAGAATTAATTGCTGTCATACTGGACTGTCGACCCCCTTACATCAATGCCCTTCTTTGGAAGAGTTATGAGGAGGAATACGTTCCGGTATATACTGTACTAAGCCACCTTCATTTTTTCAACATTGAAGACCTTCGCAACATTGGCAACACTGACAGGATAAGGAGGATTAGGTTGGTGTTTGATCACCTGAAGATACAGTTCTCTGCCTCTTTCTCTCCCTGGAGAGACCTGGTCATAGGCAAGAGTCTTGTGGTACAGAGGGGAAACATCACCTTCAGGCAGTATATCCCAAGCAAGAGGCACCACTTCAGGTTCAAGATTTTAATCATGTGTGACTGCAAGACTGGATATGTGCAGAAGATAGTTCTGTACCCAGGTGCACAGACAGAAATTATGGAAAACAGAACAGTCAGACTGTCAGGGGCCACGGTGAAGATGATGATGGAGAAGTACCTTCATTGTGGGCATGTCCTGTGTCTGGACAACTGGTATACTAGCCCGATACTTGCACCAGCCGGAGACAGGTATCTACAGGACAGTAAAGAAAGCCCGGCGGCACATGGTACAGGTGGCCCGGAAGCTGCAACAGAAGGAGGTGGTGTTTTACCAGGCGAACAATATCCTCGCCACCACCTGGCACCACAGCTGAGAAGTGAACCTGTTATTGTTGGTTCACCACCCTCTGATGCACCTCACCAAGACCGTGGACTACAGCAGCAAGAAACGGGTTCACATTTGGAAGCCAGAGGGGGTAACTGATTATAATATCAACATGCGGCAAGTGGACCAGTCTGATACCATGATTTCAAGTGTGGACTGTCCCAGGCCCACGATGAAGTGGTACAAGAAACTTTTCTCCCCATCTTCTGGATATAACAGTACTGAACGCCCACTTCCTCCACGCCAGCACCACGGGAACCAGCGAGACCTTCAAGGAGTTCATCAGAGAGCTGTGTAAGAAGCTGATTGGCACCCATGGACGGATTGTGGGCCCCGCCAACATCCATGCAGCGGTGACAACCCCCTGCACCTCACTGAACGCCACTTCCCTAAACTTATCACCGTACAAGGCACAAAAAAAGACTCCCAAAAGCTGTCTAAGGCAACTGACAGCAAACCCTTTTCTGTATCCTCCTACTTTCTCTATTCTCGTTTCAAAGCCAAAGGTGGCTGTTGTGTATATGTACACAACGATCTATCTTGCTCTCGTGTTCCTGAACTTGATTCTTCTGAATTCTCTACTCTCTGGCTTCGGCTTTCCTGTCATTCTCTGACTAAATATATCTGTGCTGTTTACTTATCTCCTAATTCTACTGACTATCAAAAATTCTTTGACTCTCTTACTTCTACGATGGAACACATTCTATCCATTTCTCCTTTCTCTGAAATCTCCATTCTAGGAGATTTCAATGTTCACCACCACCTTTGGCTCTCCTCTCCTTTCACTGATCCACCTGGTGAACAAGCCTACATCTTTTCTATCCTTAATGACCTAGAGCAGCTTGTACAGCACCCTACCCGTATCCCTGACCGCCTTGGAGAGAGTTCCAACATACTTGACCTTTTCCTAACAACTAATCCTTCTGCTTACACTGTTCATCTTTTCTCTCCGTTGGGCTCCTCCGATCATAATCTTATTACCTTAACATGTCCAATCGCTCCAGTACGGCCTGTGGACCCTCCAAAGAAACGCCGCCTGTGGCACTTTGGAGCTGCACATTGGGAGGCCCTCAGGCAGTACTTCTTTGATTTTCCATGGAATGATTATTGCTTCCTTGGCCGGGAGCCATCTGAGTGTGCCTTGCGCGTTACGGAGGTTATTCTCTCGTGCATGGAAGCATACATTCCTTTCTCATATCCTCTGACTAATGCAAGAAAGCCTTGGTTTAATCACGCTTGTTCTAATGCTGTCCACAACAAGGAGAGGGCCTATAAGAGGTACCGGAGCCAACCCACCCCTGAATCACACCTTTTATATATTTCTGCCCGGAATCGTGCTAAGTCTGTTCTTCGCTCTGCTAAAAACAATTTCATCCGTGCTAAATGTTCCCAACTCTCCAACTTGAATTCTTCTCGCTCCTTCTGGCACCTTGCCAAAAACCTTTCTAACAACTTTACCTCATCATCCGTCCCTCCTCTTTTCTACTCTGATGGCTCTGTAGCTATGTCTTCTACTGATAAAGCAGATCTCTTCACTCAGACTTTCTCCTCAAATTCCACCTTAGATGATTCCGGTGCTATTCCTCCATCACTTCCCCCCTCTGACTTCCTCTTGACTGACATTAAAATTTCTTCAGCTGATGTGTTTTCTGCCATCACTGGCCTCAATACTAAAAAGGCATATGGTCCTGATGGAGTCCCTCCTGTTGTCCTCAAAAACTGTGTTTCTGTGCTTACACCCAGCCTAGGTAAACTCTTTCGCCTTTGTCTCTCAACTTATACCTTTCCTTCTTGCTGGAAGTTTGCTCTCATTCAGCCAGTCCCAAAGAAGGGTGACCATTCCCAACCCTCTAACTATCGTCCAATTGCTTTAACATCCTGTGTCTCAAAAGTTTTCGAGTCAATTCTTAACAGAAAAATTTTAAAGCATCTTTCCTGTCACAACCTTCTTTCTGATCGTCAGTATGGGTTCTATCAGGGACGCTCCACTGGCGATCTTCTCACCTACCTTTCAGACTCTTGGCCTTCCTCCTTTCGGGAGTTTGGCGAAAGCTTTGTCATTGCACTTGACATCTCAAAGGCTTTCGATCGAGTCTGGCATAAATCTTTAATTTCCAAACTGCCCTCC
>JAGKTI010005171.1:7103-23014 GCA_018397915.1 Birgus latro | reverse complement strand
ATCAACACATTATCACCACCGCCACCATCATCCACACCACCACCACCACCACCACCACCATCCACACCACCACCACCACCACCAACCACACCACCACCACCACTAATACCATGATTACTACTACTACCGGTACAACGACAACTATGACGAGAAAGACAATTACAAGAACAATATGTCGGCCATGATATTACGAAGATGACAGACAAGAGAGACGCTTGAGACGACATACTTTAATATCACTCTGTCAGTCTTTCTGTTTAATGGTGTGTGTCTCAGTCTACCTCTCTAACTATCTATTTGTAAACCTGTCTATCTATCCGTCTATTTATCTATCCATATACAGTATCTACCCCTCAAACTACGTACTTGGTAGTTGGTATCTAAATGTAATATCTTATCTCCCCGCCCATTTAGCTATCCGTTTATCCATGCATGTAACTATCTTAACTACATTATCTATTTGCCTATCAACCTATCTATCTCGTATCAAGAGGAGTGCCCTCGACAAAAGGTCCTTCAGACGTTTCTGCCCCTACTTAGGAACGACTCTTCTCACAACACACTGCCACCCTCCTCTATATGCACATACTCTCTCATCTTCTCTCTCTCCACCTTGATCTCTGTCTCCCTCTTCTTCTCTTCCCACCTTAATCTCACTCACACACACACACACACACACACACACACACACACACACACAGTCAATCTCTCCCTCTCCATTCACTCCACATGGCCAAACCAACATTTTTTTTATAATTATTTTTCGCACGACATTAACCTTTACCTAAGAATCATCATTTACACAACTGATTCCTTTGCTTATCCCCTGTTCGATGACGTCCTTTTATTGTATTCTTGGACCGGCAGCCTTGCAATAGGAAAGGGATGTGTACTTAAAAACAGTCCCGTCACCTCTACTCCTCTCTCCAAATCAGTTTCGTGACTCTACAGCAACTGATTATTTGGGCACAGATCATTGTCATCAGTGTCGCTTGCTTCGGATTCAAGATACTAATTTTCAAAGACCCTAGAGGCGTAGAGAGAGAAGCGCTGGAGATGACAAGACTTCAGTTGGCGACAGTACATCAACACTGGTTCCCTAAGTGCCATAGCATTTATATTACTTTATCCACGGTCACACCAGACGATTTTATTCAGGTTAGGGTAGACTCCCCACAAGAAAGGAAACAGATGCTCTCTCCACATAATCCCCAGATTTTGACGTCCATTTCAGTTCATACTTGATTCCCTCAGGTTCATTTTTTCAGCTTCACCATTTCAATACACTGACTTTTTTACACACACTTGCTACCACCAGACTTCAATTTATTTTTTTTTTCAGTAGACTTTTCCAACGGTAGGGGTGAGATAGTCTTCATTCCATTCACTACGATAGTTTTCTCCTAAACTGAATATAATCAAGAGGCACCGAGAATAAACTTTAAAAATAAGTCGTCACCGTACTGAATGGGTTAATGAGATGTTTGGTAATGGATGAATACTCACATTATCACCATTGCCACCTCCATTACTATTTTATACGTTCGTGATCACCAGCTGCTCTACACCTCCAATGCACCTGTTCATCTGTTCTGAACTTTCTGTACAGCTGCTCTTCACGTCCTCCACAGTTCTACACCTAATATAACTACTATACACCTGTTACCCACCAACTATCATTCATTTGTTATAAAAACTGTATACACCTGTTTTACATACACTTATTCACCACATGCTATACATCTGCAGTACACTTACAAGACAGCTCACCTACCTATCATATATACATATTCTACATCACTTTACGCCTGTTCCAAGCACAGGTTTACACAAGTTCTAAATCTACTACACACCTGTCAAATCAGCTGCTGTTTACACCGGTTCAGTATATTATCTGCTCTACACCTATTCTATATCACTTATACGCTGGCCACACGCTAGCACCAACACACATCTGCTTTACCCCTTTGCCTGAAATATACATGATCTAAGCCTAATATACTCTATAACTGCAACACAACTGTATAACTACCTACCCATCTGCTATGCAACTCCTGTATACCTGTTCTGCACTTATTTTACACCTGCTGCGCACTTACCAATCCAACACCTGCATCTGCTGCTCACTAATTACATTTGTTATACACATGTTCTAAACAGTCTTTAGTATACTTGCTACACCTTTTCTAATCCTGCAATACACCTGTTACACATTTGCTAAACCCCTGCTACAAGCCTAGCCTACATGCTGCTACGATTCACTCCCATATTATGCACCTGTTCTAAACATTATACATCTGCTACACCTACTGCATACCTACTAACCACCTGCTACACACACATCAACCTTTGTGCTGCTGCAACTCATCCTAGGCAATTATTATACACTTGTTCTAAACATTCTACACCTGCCACACCTATTCTACCCTTGGTAACCTGTCACATCTGCTACACACCTGCTGCATACCTATCAAACCACTGCCTTCAGCAGCTGCTCACTCGTTAAAAATTTGCTTAACACCTGTTCTAAGCATTCTACAGTAAACCTCCTATACCTGCCACACCTATTCGACACCTGTTCCACCTACCTGCAACAAACACCAGATACACACCTACCAACCCACCACCTGCAGCACTCACTCACTCCTGCTATATATTTATTGTACACCTATTATAAACACACTACACCTGCCACACCTATTCTACACCTGTTCCACACCTGCTGCACGCCTACCAACCCACATGCGCTAGTACTCACTCCTCTTACACAGTTATTATACATCAGTTCTGAATATTCTACACCTGCCACACTTATTCTACACCACCTGTTTCACACCTGCTACACACCTGCCAACCTACCGCTGCTCCACTCATGCTATACAAATATGATATACTTGTTCTCAAGATTCCACACCTGCCACACCTATTCTACACCTGCCACACACCTGTAATCCACCACCTACACCTGCTACTCACTCTCGCCGCCTGCCACTCAACTCTCACTGCGGCCGGGGCAAATTACTGTAGCATCTGTTACCGTTAGTAGTATTGCTGTCCCCGTGCACAAATAAAACTGTTGCTACCAGTACTAATGCTGCTACTGGGATGTATATTGTTACTGGGATGTATATTGTTACTGATACTACTACTGTTATGGCTCCAGTCCATTGGGTTATCCTCTGTCGTACGAATATGTTGGGCTCTCTCATAATTTTGCATTGTTTGTTTCTGTCTGTCATTTCGGAGCGTCCTTTCTCTCTGTTCATCCTTTGTTTCTTTCTTCATCTTCTGTCGTCTGTTGCTTTTCACATAGCGTTCCATCGTTGTTTCTGCCTAACTTGGAAGCGCCGTTTCTCTTTGCTCATTCTTTGTTTCTTTCTTCTTCTGTTATACCATTCGTTGGCTTTCATGATTTTGCACTGTTTAATTCTGTTTAATTTAGAGCCGTTTCTCTTTGCTCATTTTTTGTCTCTCTCCATTGATTTTTCCTTTCTCTAAACTTCTTAAACTTTAACGTCGTGGTGGTCAAGTGGTAAAGGAGTTGCCTGCTATTCGTGTTATCTCAAGTTCGATCCCCGCTGGTAAAAGAAATGGATTTAGGACTTTAATTTCCTTGACACTCAGGATCCCATGACTTGTTCTAAGTAGAACTGACGTTACCTGGAGCACAATAACAAGAACTGGTCTGATCATGACAGGGTTAATGGTCTCGGTATTAACACTCATAACTCCTAAGATTCACTCCAAGCTGAATAAACTGGTATGGAGTCAGCTGGAATTAAACAGAGCTGACCCGATCGTGAAAGGGTTAAAACAGTCTTCCCTGATCTTCCACGACACCCACCGTCATGTCAGTAAAGAGTACTTCCACTAACGCTGTCACGCCAGTCCTGAACAAATTATCCATAATCTAACCTCAATATGGTGCTGGAGAGGGAAGCCTTCATGTGGTGGCACCGATATAAACAGGTCGCTCAACTGCCCGGTTATAAAATGTCCCTCAACAACATCACTATCCCCCGAAAGAAGGGTGGTGAACTGTAGATCAACTTAAACCTGCAGTCCACCGGGTTCTCGTTTTGGATAAATCTGCTACTGCCACTACTACTTAATACTACTACGCCTCATAACTACTGGCGCCAATCCCAAGTCAGTTCGTGAACAATTTTTCTTAGCATGCTTTTCCCTTTGCCTATGACCTCCAGTCTTTTGCACGAATGAGACCAGCATCTCGAAACGAATGGAAGTTTATTTTGGCTTCCTTTTTGCCAAATAATTATCAGAGGGATCAGAGAGAGAGAGGAGGGGGTTAGGTAGGGAATCATAAGAGCTGATGGGAGAGGGAATGAGGGAGGGGGAGGTGATTCAAGAGAGGAAGAAGGGAAAGGAAGGGTTGGGGAGGGAGGGAGGGAGGGAAAAGGAGGGTAGGTGAGGGTGGGGATGAAAGGAAGGGCTTGGATACGGAGGTGGAGGAAGGAAGGATGGGGGGAAGGGAGGGAGGGAGAGAAATTGAGCGTGGGGGAGGGAGTCATGTGAATGGAGACGCACCACTCTGGCTAATTGTCACCCTCTCACACCCTATATCACTCCCCTCCCTCACACCCCACCCCCACCGCCCCTCTCCCTTACCCCCAACACACCCCACCCTCCCTCCATCCCCTGAACCTTCCCCATCCTCAGCTTCCATCACCCTCACGTTGCCTTTCACTTCAGTCTCGTGCACATGATTTTCATAATGGATCTTCACTCATACTCCTGATGTTCCATACTTTAATTCCCACTACTTACACAAATTTCCTGAATATTTAGATAACCCTCCCATCCTCCTCATTTTTCTCCATTTCCTTGTGTTTTTCTTTATTCCCCATAACCCTCTCAGCCTCCTCAATAATGTCCACGCACTCATAAATCCAAATAGTGTTATTTTTTTTTCTCCTGCTATTTCAACTTCCTCAGTGTTTTCAAGGCACTCACCCACCTAATCTGAAATATACAAGTGTGTCTTTTGTGACTACCGCCTTCCTGTATTCTCTATCAGTCTACGAGATCCACTGCAGGACCAGATGTTTTCCATGGTGGGAGAGTGGAGGCTAGAATGCTCGTATATCACTCCTACTGCTGACCAACGTATGAATCAGCAAGGGGGTATTCTGTGCTGAGAACAGTGTATGTGGAAGTAGTGTTTTATAGTCGCTTTGGTTTCATCCGACAGAGATCCTTAACGCTTTTCAGCTCAGTTGATGGCCAAGTAACCAAACTCTTAGCTAAATTTGACTAGTAACCAAAGAGACTCATTCCTACCTCATAACAAAGGCACATTGAATTTCTTGTAACTAGGATTTAATATTCAGTTTGCAGGACTGGCCCACTTCCTTTAGATTTGAACAGACTATAGCAGCTAAGATTAAGGCCAATGTTCTTGTTATTTAAGGAAGTTCTCTAGCACCTCTTCCTTACCAGTTCATTTTCCAATCAGGTTTGTAAATACATTCCTGTGTTATTTTTGCAAAGTAGATCGATACGAAAGATATAAATAATACAAAGGAATGATAAGATATAATATGCAAAATGAATCTTACAAAAGAGTAGTCAATATCCAAATAAGTCGTTAAGGGAGAGGTGCTTTTGAAGCCTACTTAATTGTTGAGATCACGACCGTGTGTGTGTGTGTGTGTGTGTGTGTGTGTGTGTGTGTGTGAGATCACCAAGAATCGACAGGGTGCGAAGGTAGCACATGAAGAGACATACTACCTACACCCATCTACATTAACTATAAATATCTTCAACGGCTGGACACGAACACATAACTCAGGGTAACTCAGATCGGGAGACAAACACGATAACCACTGGACCACCAATCCATCCATCTTGAGAGAAACCTCTGACAGTATGAAAGAGGACGTCATCAATTTCTCACTCACTTTTACTCCACTTGTGCTGAAGAGAGATACCTTCATGTGGTGGCACCTTTATAACTGGTTGGTGGAGCTACCTGGTTATACAAACATCTCACTATCCCCTAAAACTAGGCTGGTGGAGTGCAGAAAGAGGGTAACTTCAGTCTGCAGTCCACAGGGTTCACGTTTCACTTGAGCCTGGCGTTGCACCTACCTACCTACCTACGCCCACCATTACCACCACCACCACCACTACCACCATCACTACTACTACTACTACTACTACTGCTACTACTACTACCACCACCACCACCACCACCACCACCACCTCCAGATGACTGTAGCCAACTCAGCCTCATGTATTGACGGGATTAATTAAGCAATCTATATAGAGCAGTCATTCCTGAACAATCCTTGCTCACTCCTTCCTTCCATCCTCCTCAATCACCCTTCCAGTTCTCTTCGTCCTCAAGTATTCCTTCACCATATTTCCTACTTCAGTCATTCCTGAGCAGTCTTTACTCACTCCTTCCTCTCTCCTGAATCATCCATGCAGTTCTGTTCTTCTTAAGGAAGGTGCTATCTACCCCCTTCAGTTCGAAAAACCTCTCTTCAGCTAAACAAAATCGACCTAAGATAAAGAACACAGCGGTTATACTAAACACTCGTACATCATCGTAGTGAAGGGTTAAGGTGTAATATATTGAATAAATCGCTGGTGAACAAGTGCTACGAAGCCTCCCACGCCACAAGAATACGGCTCAAAAATCACTTAAGCCCGTATTCTGGTCGGATAAGAAAGTTCCCTAAAACCACTTCTTAAGCGATTTGTTTTGTGAATAGCATCTTACCGTCCTCTTTTTTGTTGCCTAAATAATTCCAAAACCGCCATATTCTACGAGCTTAAAGGATGCATTCTAGGTGGCATAGCGGGCCTCGTAGCACCTCTTCCTTTGTGACTCATTTTGCCTTTTACACCTTAGCATTCTTCTGTATGCTGCCTCCCACATATACTTACAGCATCGCAATTTCCATCTGTATTTCACGTGGGATGCAGTGTAAGGTGCAGAATAAATCGCTAAGGACGCTGTGTTACGAAACCTGCAAAGCCACTGAAGAACACAGCCCTAACTTCCAGCGTGGAGCACATCTTCGTCCTTCTGCGCAGAGGCTGAGATGTGAGGGGCCAGGTAGAAAGCCCCTCCTCCTAAGCAAGGACGTGGAAGTGAGGCGCCAGGTAGAAAGAAAGCACCCTCCTCCTACGCGGCAACGGAGATGTGAGGGGCCAGGTAGAAAGCCCCCTCCTCCTCCTCCAGGGACGCATCTTTTTAAATTATTCATGTATTATAATCCAAGGCCGTAAATGCCAGGGAAACAGCAGTATGTTAGTGTTATTGTTCCTAATATTGCGAGAACATCCATTAAGTTAATACGATCATTCCTACAGTTGTTAGCGCTCTTGATGATGCTCTTAATCCCTGTGATATTATTAGCATCAGAAAGTAATTATGTAATTAGGATGGCCGGTGATAATATGGAGTAGATTAGGTAACGATATTGTTATTGTTATTGGCGTTGATAAATAATTTAACACGGAGCTCGCGGGGCATCGGGCTTGGGTGGAGCGAACAAAGAATTTTTATTAATTTATTCTCACCAACTTTTTTCTTTCATAATTTTTCCTTGCGTGGTTTTAATGCTCTTACGAGGGAATTTATGCACACATTTACCGAACAAGGATTTTGTGATCACTCGATAATTAGTAACAAAACTATTTTCCATTTTTAAACAACAGACAAAGGATGAATACTGCATCTACCTATCTGACTACCTATCTACCTACCTACGTCTACCTACCTGTCTATCTACCTGTATCTATATATCTGTCTATATTTAGCCAGACACTTCAATCCCACAGGAAGTGGCCACAAACATTCTTCAGTAAGAGGTCATTTTTATTTTGTTTTTGCTGGTACCAGACGATATTACTCAGCTTAAGGAAGTCCCCTGGCATTGTAGGGGTTAATGAAGGCTGCATCTAACCCCTCTAGTTCGAGAAGTCTACCCCATGTTAAATAAAATCGTCTGGCGATGACACGAATAAAATATACGTAACATCGTAGTGAAGGGGTTACCAGCATCCTCTACACAGGCCTATGCTTGTCAGAAAAAAAGCTATGAACAATCTAATTCCACTTTTTTTTTTTTTTTAGACAGGTTAGGGTACTTTAAACACGACTTCTACAGACATACTTCAGAGGCAAAATCTGCAAGCAGCTTCAATTGAATTTTACCAGTCGACTCGTATATATCCAACTACTGAGAGGGAAAAAATTTTAACAACCCTAAACGCATTTTATTTTCACTGACGATACTTTAAATCACCCGCTTTCTATATATCCACACTGGAGGAAAAAATACAAACACTCTAAATGCATTTTTTCTGTCGGCGAACAAAGCTATCTCCTCAATAAGTAGTAAGTCTAGCGTGTTTATCGGGGTGCCAGCAGTTTCATTAGGCCCTATTAATATTTGCCATAAACTTCCCTTCGTCGCTGGATTTCTAATTATCAAACAAGTTAGCTGAGTGGCGGAGCGAGAGAGGGGGGTGGGTGGGTGTGGGGAGGAGGTGAAAATATTTAGGTGTCTGTGTGTGTGATTGTTATGTAGGATTGGGCGTGGGCGTATGGATATGTGGGTGGGTGGGTGTGTTTTTGTATGCGAACGCGAAGGAAATGAAATTCAAAGAAAGCATTGGGTGCGTGTGTGCGCGCGTTCAGGTGTTTAAGAATGCATGTGTGTGTGTGTGTGTGTGTGTGTGTGTGTGTGTGTGTGTGTGTGTGTGTGTGTGTGTGTGTGTGTGTGTGTGTGTGTGTGTGTGTGTGTGTGTGTGTGTGTGTGTGTGTGTGTGTGTGTGTACACGCATATGAGTATTTGTGCCTTTTGTATTTATGCATGTGTATGGATATTTCCGTTAACTATACAGTACTGTATACATGGATTTGTGACTGTATGTGTGCATGTATGTGTTCGGTGACTTGTGTTTGTGTGTAACCTATATTCAGTCTTTTGTGAAACATTGAGCAATGTTTGCAGTAAGTTTTATTCATTCTTAAACATTATCGAAAATTTACTGTTCTCAGCTACAACGACGAAAGGTGTTTACTAGATTTTCTAAACATTTTTATCCACTTTCACCGATTTAGACAAACAAGCAAACAGACACAAAGAAACAAACATGCAGAGAGAGAGGAATTAAGGTAAAACGTTTTAGAGAGACTTAAAATTAATGGTTCTCAAAGACATGTTAAACAGATTCACAGACACTCCCAAGCCTATCGCCCGGGACGAAGAGATGTTTGAGCTAAGTTATATTCAAAATCTTCATTAAGTCTGATAAGCCTTACTGCGGTTTGGTATATTTTTTAGCTTTTCATAAGGGAATTAGTTATCTGATGGGGTTTAAGCGATGGTATAAAGGGTTCTGTGACAGTAAGGGATGTAAAGGGTTCTGTGACAATAAGGGGTGTAAAGGGTTCATCAACAGGGTAAGGGATTATCTGAAGAATTGGAGTTTCAGTGATGTTAAGAGATGTGAGTATAAATTAGCAACATATTAAATACTTAAGTTGTCAGCTTCTCTTCTTATCAAGGGAATGCCAAGTGCGTCATCCAGTATATATCATGATAATTTGTTTCACTACAATGACTGCTTTTATCGAGTACTCTTGCTACCTTCAGGTGATTTTATTCAACTTGAAGGTTTGTGTTGGTGAAGGGAGATACGAGCGCATTATTATTAACTCCTCTAGTTCGAGGTGTGTTAGATGTGGTAGTGTTTGTGATGTGTGTTCAAGTATTCCCTTAAACAAGCGTCAGATGCGGTGGTGTGTCCATTATTTCACCCATAAGCGCTACATATGGTGGTATGGTACTTACTTCACGCATTCCTCTCATGAGCAGGTGTCAGACGTTGTATTGTGATGATGTGGTGTGGTGAGGTGTGGTGTGGTGTGGTGTGGTGTGGTGTGGTGTGGTGTGGTGTGGTGTGGTGTGGTGTGGTGTGAGATCAGACCAGACTCAGTGGCATGTGTTGTGTGAGAACCTGAGGCACTGATGTGGGTGAGAGCAATAGCTGTCAGCCTTACGACCAGTCAGTTAGAGAGTTTTATGATGCACACATCTTGAGGGAGATCACAGAAAACAGTTACTTTGTGCTAATAGATAATTAGTGACTTGCATGTTATGTTTAGTTTCACTTGAACTTGTAACATTGTACTACACCTTAAGGCTCAATGTGCTACAATATTTATAAATTATTAAATAAATAAACACTGCTAAGAGAGAATAACTAGGAATCATGTAACTGGATACCTGCATAAGAAGTTAAAACGTGAGGAAGCGAGTAATTGCCCTGCAACCTGCCTATCCACACAATTAAGCGTATATTCATATTTTTGCAAAGTTACTGTATTGTTTGTTAATCCTTGAAATGGCTGATCACATCCGAAAAAAGAAAATCCTCAGGCAACCTTTCACCCTACCTACGACTTCCAATTTCAAACTGAATTTTTGTAGTCATATGAAAATTAATGAATTTTAATTCTCTCTTTTTCTTTACACTTCAGAAAGAAATATGCTAAGTTGTTGTAACTTGAGGTTGCACCTTTCTGCAAATAAAGATAACTCTGTCGACAGCAAAGCTCAAAACAGCTGTAAATTTTCAAAATTCAGTGACTTCATTGAAGAGTAGGTGTACGGTAGTGATAAAGGCAATATTTAAGAGAGAAAGGCATGATACTTCGTTCAGTTAGCGGAGATTATGGATATGACAGTGCAGGTAGTTGCTCTGACTTAAACATTTGAAAGAGTATCCTTAAGTATAGTGAATGTAAATACTACAATTTCTTTAACGAAATATACCTAATTAGAGTTGACTGCAAAGTTCCTCAAAATAACGGGAAAATTTTGTCTGTGTGCGCCAAACTACACAAACAACTCCAGCTTTCTTATCGCTGGAATAATGAAAATATCTTACATTCGTAGCCCCTCTGCTTCATGTGTCTTGAAATATTTAGCGGATTGTTTTTAACATTTTTGCATCCCTGAAATACGACCAACCAAACGACCCTTCTCAAAACATACGGTCATGCGCGTGTATTTATTTTCACTGTCTCGTTTTTTTCTCCCTCCCCGAATGAGAATGTGGAGAAACTTTACCGTCTCATAAGAAAGAGGGTTTGGCTGACAATGCGCTGTTACGGTTTTTTCCCGCGCCGGTCTGATACGGGATCTCGGCGCCAAAAAGTGGACTAATCCGGAGCACAGAAGGTGTTTAGGGCCGAGGTGACCTGTACTGGGGGTCACGCAGCGCCTCCCTTTTCCCCGACTGTTTCCGTCTCCCTTTTCTCTCACCATTCCATTTCGTCCACCTTAACTCTAAGATTTTTTTCATTTTGTAGTTTATTTCATGAAGCTCGGTGGTAGAAAAGGTATTACTATGGCCCTACATCCATTTAAAGGCACTTCTTCGTGACTAGCCCATATTATAGAGCTAATCTCTTATTACAGCTTAGCATTTACAACGACAGCAATCTCTGGTCAAGTTAAACAGGACAGAGCATAGTTTCCAACCAAACCACGCAGCCCACCTTCCCCATCCCCTTCCCTACACTAACTTCCTCTTAGACAAATGGGTCTTTCTCTTCTCTCATTATTACCTTTCTCATAAATCACACGGGTTTCCTTTTTGCCTCACTACTCTCTTCTAAACCTACACAGGGAGTCATCCACCGCCCCCTTTCCTCTCATTATCACAGTTTCTTCAGACAACGCATGAGCCTTCATTCCCACTAACTTCTAAACTAGTATCAGCCCCAACTTTCCTTTCTCTAGTACTATCCCTTTTAAGAGGGTCACGCAGTCTTCCCCTCCCCTCCCTCTCCCCTTTCTCTTATTAGTTTACTATCTTCCATCCAGGTCTTCACTTCCACCCGTAGTCTAGCTTTTTGCATCATCCGCTTGAGTTTGATCCCACTCTACTTGACCGCCCTGACAGCCCTTCACTTGCCTGCAGTCTCAGCTTCATTCCCAATCATGGCTTCTGTAGTACCCACTCCTACAGCACTTGACTACTTGCTAAATTAATCCTCCTGTTGTCCTTCCAGCAAAATACTTCCTTAACTGTCAGTCATTACTCATCCATCTACTCAAAAAATGAACAAGTCATAATGCATTTTTTCTCGCTGTTTTCCTAAGGATTCTTTTCTCCTGTGGATATTACTGGGCTGGATTTGGAAATGGATCATGTGTACTGTCCATATAATTATTTTAACATAAGAGAAACATTCTGGGAATTACTTTTTTTTTTCAAACTAACGGCTACTGAAAATCAGTTATTTATTTGTCCCTCCATGAGAATACATAAATTATCAGGTTTTGTTCATATCTATTCATCCTACATGTTTATACAGGGCTAAAGCTAATATGACCAGGGAAAAATTTATACTGCTCTTAAGTCCTGCGCTTCGTTATATTAAAGCAATTATTCCCTGTGAACGGAGGTGAGACGCAAACCTTTTCAGTACGCTGGTTTTTACAGCTGGTTCTTGCTCTTACCTGATGATTTAAATCTGCTAAAGAGAGTCACCCAATAGTTAAGGCGATAATGAAGGCAATATTTTAATCTCACAGTTCGATAAAGGCCTCCAAAGTTGATTAAAATATTCTGCAGATGACAATACTAAGATAAAAAGGACATTATCATTGAAAAGCGCTTAAAAATTCCATCAGAGCTTCGCAATTTCACCATACTTCGAAAAAAAAAAAAAATAACGCTTGAACCACACGTATAGGCATTTAAGCTTACTGGTTAAAACAGAAGTGCCCGAAGCTTTACACAATTTTTTACCCCCCTCCATGATAAAGCACAAGCACAAAACGGCCATTCTCAAAAGCGTTCAGTTATAAACCCATCGTTAAATTTTAAGCCGGTTCTGTACTTAGCTTACAAAAAGTTCCAAGCGGCAAAAAAAAAAAAAAAAAAAACTTAACTGACTCCCAGAAAAACTATTTTGGGAAGTGTATAGCTTTGGCAGTAAACGCATTTGCCATTCATCACCGCCCTAAGCATCTCCTCCACCACTCCAACCCTCTCATACTCGGCTCAACTCTAGCATTTCACTTGAGCTTGCACTGGAGTATTTTTATTCAGCTGAAGGTGAGACACAGTAGACAGTGTTATTACCGATTTTATGAACTTCAGAGCCATAAATTGTACCCTACCTTAGCCCAGGATCAATTCTGCGACCTCTAAAACAGAAGTACACTGCTCTAACTACTTCCCCATTACCGACCTCTCTTGGTTCTCCCAGTTCCCAGTGCCTTCCAGTTCATTATAGCTTTCACCAGTTCCATCACATCGCCTTCCTCTTCTCTCCATCTAGCGCATCATCAAGTACCAAGTCTAACCCCATTGGCATCGTCTCAGTCCTTTCCAAAAACATTCTAAAGGCTAAACTTTTTTTTTTACATTATTTCCCTTCTATCTATGGGACTTGAAGGACATAGGTAAATTGGTGGCATTAGAGGGTCAGATGTATCTTTGCACATATACACAAATATCTTACTATCCTTTTGTATATGAGATCACCGATGACATAAATAATATCTGACTGTTTCACTAATAATAACAAGGGAAATTTAGGAATAAAGTATAAGCAAATCTGGCGGAAACAACGGGTTGGATGTACTGTTACACACACACACACACACACACACCCACACCCACACCCACACACACACACACACACACCCCTACCCACCCACATACACACACCACCCTGTGTCTGACATTATTTATTCGTTAACTCGTGCAAGAAAGGCATTCAAGGGGTGGAAATGTACGTTTGGACAGACGCACAAAAAACCAAAGTGTCTGGCATATTTTTCAACTATTCACAGGTGCATTTTAGGCCATAAGAGGGATGAAATTACGAATGCACAGACACACAAAACCCCCGTCTTAAAAGCCCCATGTGTCTGAGCTCAGCAATGACCTTTACGAGAAATTCCACATGCATAACGGGCTATAATTAACGCTGCTCCTTGATTACCGACTTAATCTGACATAGCGCCAAGAGTATCGGGGATTCGTGAGGCAGACCGCATCCCCCTTGAACACCCGTGGTTTGAGGCAGTTCCAGAAAGCACGAGCCCCTCAAATGCAAGACTCCCGGCTCGTTATTCCCGAGGTTTGTGTCTTATCTCGAGGTGGTCGGAAGCCCAAGTCCCTCCCGCCGCGGCACCTTCAAGCTCCCCGCAGATTCGCCCGTGAAAGGGTTAATTAACATCCCAGGACAAGTTATACGCCCTTGGAGCATAATCGCCTCTCCCACCCGCCAGTTTCTGCCGTCTGTATTGCCTAATTAAACATAATATCGGGGTATTCTCGGCCCAGACTAAGAACTTGATTATTCCCCAAACGTGATCATCAATAGGGCCACTTCATTTCCTGCTCCGAAAGATGATCACTGACAATCACTGACATTTTCGCTGGCGTTCATCATGCACATGGTCTGATTATTCGGTTGGCTGACATCTCAGTGAACCTTTGATCCGTGCTTCTTGTTGCCTAAGACGAGGAAAAACAAGGCAAAGGTCGTATTAACATCTGTCAGTGATGGCATAAATTGCAACGTTCACTACCATGTTATTATTGTGTTATATTACATCCGACGATTTCATCATTTCCACGTCATTATACTCTTGCATTATGTTAATATTATTCTTACTTAAATCGCATCCTGTTTTATCCAAAGGCTTTATACTGTGAAGATTTCCGAGCCGTGAATTGTTGAGACTATAAAACTTTATGCAGTTATTACTGGGAATGTATTTATTATGAAGATATAACCCTTTCATCCCGACTTTGTCCCTCTTCGGGTATGAATACATAGTGAAAATACGAGTACATATACCTGTATAGCGTTATAAGCGGGAGAGAGGGAGTGGAGGTTTTACACTGAAATAAGTACATGAAATAAGCACATATATACTAACAAACTGTGCTTTTTTGTAATCAGTATCACACCTGACCGGCGACCAGCAGTTATTCAAGTTACGGTACTGAATTTTGGTTTTGATAATCCTGCTATCGTCTACAGCTGTTATAATTTTATTGCATACTAATTCAAGACCGAACATATTCATACTATTGCAAGATTGCCCAAACTTGCGCTTATTCATGCTGACAATCGCAACTGTCTGTCCTTAGTTTGTATATTTTAATCAAGCACCTGAGCCTAAACGTGTACCAGGTGGTTGACGTGTTACAAAGTATAAACGCCTTTAGTGTCACAAGAATACAGGAAAAAAAACTAATTCAGGATTGGTGTGACATCGGTGGGTCTTGTGAGTAACTGGACTAGAGAGACCAATGTCCTCCGTTTACATACACACACACACACTTTAGGCAGGAATAAATTTATGAGCTTTTCCCCCCATTTTTAACGTATCTGACACTTCGTTAGTCTTGACTGATGCTCTGACGCCGCACACCACACCACACCCCACTCGCCTGATCTTTTAATTCTGGCTGGGATAGAAAAATGGAGAGAACTGTGCTTTGGAGAGACACGCACTGATTAATCACCCCTCTCCTCTAAAAGGCCTATTGGATTATGTATGAATTTCTTTGTTATTCGCTGGATTTGGTTATTCGGGTAAACGATCTGTCTACTTGCATATCTGTTTATTTATGTATGTGTGTATGTGTGTGTGTATCTAATTATATCGATTTCATCTAATTAATCTACCGACGTTATGGCTGAGTTATATGGAAAGAGACATGTAGGAAAAAAAAAGAGAGACGGATACCGAAGGAGATAGAGACCAAAGCGCAAACAGCCAGACAAACAAACAAAAATACAGGCAAACAGAGGGACAGACAGACAGCTAGAACTAGAACGAGAGAGAGAGAGAGAGAGAGAGAGAGAGAGAAATACATCGAAAACG
>JAGKTI010005170.1:35355-46448 GCA_018397915.1 Birgus latro | reverse complement strand
TTCATGTATCTATGTAACTGTTATAGCATTAAAACTCAGCATCCCAGTGTGAAATAATAGAGATTACACACATATAAACCGCAGAATAACTCGGTAAAGAAAAAGTGCTATGAAACTTCCTACACCACCTCGAATCTGGCCCCTTGCTTCCTCCGGGGTGCTGCATCAAGCATGAAAGCGGTCGTGCCCATCACCGCATTCTCTGGTGAAGATGACAAACTAGCTTAGATGATTTGCTGAGGTAGCCAGGAGGTTCGTCTTGGCCTTGTTTGCAACCAGCTGGCAGACCCACCTAACAAGTGATTGACCTCAGCGGCAATTGATTTTTTTGATGGCAGTGTTTGGAATTACCTGCATCTAAAGGTTTGGTAGTTTTTCACCTGACAGACACAAGCTAACAAGTTTATTACCTCAGCAGCAAGTTGACTTTCTGATTTCATTTTTTGGAATCACCTGCATCTAAAGGTTTGGTAGTGTTCTATGACTAATATAAGTGCCTGGGATGCTGAGTTTTAATGCTATAACAGTTACATAGATACATGAAGAAACAATTCCTCAGAGTTCTGTTTATACATGAAGAAACAGTGCCGGAGATAGATGATGAGTCTGTCGAGAAATGCGATCCAGATTTAAGTTCGCCTTCTCCAGCACCTGGGTCATAGGAACACATCAAGAAGCATTACATTAACACGTCATAAACCATCATTCCCAGAGAGGATAGTGTTATAAATAACTACACATTCGTATGAAAAATCCCCATGTGCCGTGTACATGGAAAACATGCTTGAGGTTGAAAAGGGGGCACATTGTCGGCGGTGGCAGCATACAGTCCAGTATTAACAAAGGGAAAACAATAGCTTAGCCAACTGTGCCTACAACAAAATACTGAACAGCCTACAACAAGTCTGCATTTGCCTGGGACAGTCATCGCATGCTTTTGTAGTGACATGATAACAAAATTCATGGAGAACGACCTGTCATGGGTCAGTTTTTGAGAGTCGTCACAAAGTGCATTTAATGTTGTGTTATACATATTTCAGTAAAAAGGCACAAGGACATTAATTGTGATTTAAAAGACAAATTTTCCATGTAGCCTAAATGCATATGCTTGTAAAGGGAATGTCTTCATTAAGGTAATCAGTTAATAATGTTAGTGTGAATGATAATTTATTGCTTGTTCTGCTGGACAGATGTTAAGCCATATGAAGAGAATTTTGTTTCCACACGCCTCGGCTCAGAGTAGGATTATTTTAAGCATTTCAGAATAAGAAATATGCAGCGTAAGCTGTTATGCAGTTTAACTGTAGTATGATGCAGTCAGCGAATACGAAAATATCTACAGTATATGTTCCTGAATGCAGTAACCTCTCTATTATCTCATAATTGTAGGCTGGGAATACAGTATTAAGGCTTTTGATGACACAACTAAGGAGTTTCGAAGATTTGTAACACTTATACGAGATATATATATCAGAGACTACAGTAAGCTATACGAGGTATACTGTATATTAGAGGCTACGGTAAGCTGACTGCAGATTACAAATGTTACCGTATAATAAATATTTATGCTAAGTAATGCCAGTTAGCAAAATTCTAAAACCTGTCAAGCAAAAGATATGATTCTCTATATGGTAGTTTATGATAAATGCATGAGAGAAGTTAACTAACTTGGGAATGAAAAACAGAACACCAGTGAGCAATTGAACATTCTTACTTTACACTTTACAAACATCCAGTGGTGGTTCAGAATATAGACATAGTGTTATGGTATGTGATTTGCAGAACAGAACAGCATATGAATAACAAATCATACATTGGGTGTCATAACCCATGTTCAGTAGGACATAGATTTTTTTTTTAATGCCTTTAAAACAGAAAATAACGAATGTTCACTAGAGATGTTGTCAAGATGAAGTATTGTGAACTAATGATGCTTATGAATAATTGCTTGTGCTAGAATTAAGTGCATGTGGCTTGCATGTTGGTGGATTTCATTGTTATGCATTAATAGCTGTAATTTAACTTTAGTTTTTTATTTTATTTCCTGCTGTCGTGTATGCCCTTCCTATCCATCATCACATACTAAAATTTCTGAATATCATACTGTCTATACTTTGACTTCACTAAAATTTATATATATACTTTTTTTTTTCCAAACTCGTGAGCTATACTTCTCCTTTGACTCCTATTTTCTTATCTAATTCACTGACCTACAGCTATACCAGTTATGTACTATAGTGCTTTTGTTCTAACCTGACGAGCATCCCAACTCCCTTTCGGCTCAGTTGATGGCCAAGTGTAGTCAGATTGGAAAATCATTTTAACTGGTAACCAAAAATCATTCCTTCCACAGTACTAAGGCTTATCCGAATTTCATGACCCAGTCCCGTCAGATGAAAACAAACCCACTGTAGCCTGCTGTACTGTACAAAACTTCCCCACTCCTCTCCTTTCCTTCCCCCTCAACTGCACTACTGTGTATGGATTGGTACTTACTCTTGCTACTCTGTCTCTTTACCACAGGACTTTTGGTTTATTTTTTTCCCCTTTATGATTTTTATTTTTTCAGTTGCACCGGCTTTTCCGGAATCACTCGCTATTTTTTTTTAATGGTTAACCCTTTCCATCCGTTGACGTATTTTTATTAGTTTATTCTTGGAACCTCCAGATGATTTTATTCAGCTCAGAAGACATTTTCGAGCTGGGGGACCTTTTTTTTTTTATATGCCCTTCACATTCCTCTTCGTTACTCTCAAGATGAATAAAATCATCATGAATAACTTGAAAAATACGTCGTCTTAGTGAAAGGGTTAAAGCTAGGCCTTCGTTTTCTATATATATATATTTTTTAAGTTTCGTTTTATGGTTATGTAAGCATGGTGGAACCTTATGGCATTTAGCTTTGTGTTGAGAAAAGTGAAGTATTGGTATGGAATGCTAATGATTGGATATTGTAAATTCTCTTACTCTTTATTTATTAATTTGCTTTATGTTGAAAAATCAGTTATGTGTATGGAATTGTCGATTGGATACTGTAATGGAAATTCACTTAGTTATTTATTTATTTATTTTTATTTATCATTTATTTCAAGTGGATTTGGTTCTGCATATACTGTAGCATCGCTTAACTTTCAGCTGTTGATTATTTATGCAAGGAAATTCATACAGTGATACGTTAATTTCTTCAGTACGATGACATGTTTCATTTTTTCTACCTTCAGACGATTTTTAGCTTCAGGGGCACTTTCAGCCTTCAGGGGTGAGATATAGCCTTCAATGACCCCTTGTAGCAAAATATCTCCTGAAAGCTAAATAAAATCTGAATGTAGCAAGAATAATCAAACAACACGTCATTGCAGTGAGCTGGTTAACCGGGTGTCTGATCAAAATTTGTAAGCTCCAAATTATAACAGTGTAATTGGGAAGGTTTGTATAGGATTCCCCTCTTTAATTTATCTTTTTATATATTTCTTAATTTTTGTGTTGTGCATGGTGTTGTATGATGCAGCCTGTAAGGAAATCTACCACACATTCTCACATTTTCAGTACAAAATGAAGTTATGTACGGTGTTTAGCTGCATTATATATTTAATAGATATATCATAATATTTAGCACATGTACTAAACTGTTGACCGTAGATGTTCCTTACAGTAATAATTTGTGATAGCCACTGGTTCCACAACTCCAGCTGTGTATTTTTATTTTTATTTATTTATTTAGTTGTTTATTTGTGACACAGTTGGATACAGGCTGAGCTTCTCTGTGAATGACTCAACTGGAATGCTTTAGTTTTAGTTCCTAGTGATGCTGTGCTGAGACACAATTAAGCTTTAGGTATTAGGCTGCAGGAGCTCCAGTTTGGTCAGTGTGAAGCATGGAATGATGTGGTGTGTTTGGGAATATGATTTTTTTTCAGTCAGATGGCAGCTGTGCACCAAGCAGCCGAGCATGAAAAAAAAAAAAATCTGGGTATGGTTTGGCAGCTGTAATGTTGCTAAAAATCGTTACCCAGGCATATTTCTGTGCACTTTACATTGTCCTTGGTTTTTATCTGGTATTTTTATCTTTTCTGAACACATCCTGCTGAGCTTGTGCACCTGTGATATTTTTATGTTATGCTTGTTATGATTTGGTGATAAGGAGTTGCCTGACTGCACATGATTATCATTTTTTGAACTGCATTCTTTTTTAATGCAAGTGTTGCTTGAGCTACAGCTTTTGCAGTGATACTAGGAAGTAGAACACATCCTTTTTATTGTTAATTTTGCATACCGTATTTTCAAGTGGAGGTGCTGCTTATCATTATTAGCGTACATGTATATAAGTTGATTAATGCAGAAGAGTAATGTCTCTTTATGTAAGCTTTCACTGTGCTTTGTAAATAGTTAAATGTTTAAAAAATACTCAGTTCAGTTTCAAGCAGTTTTACATTCAGACAGGAATCATTCTTTACAGTAGGGCAGGGTTACAGTCAGGGTTTACTTCCTTCTCAGTACCCCAAGTCAGCGAGCTCTAAACCTTTTCAGATATTGACGACGATACCCTGTCAGAGCCAGCAGAAGACGAGATCAAAGATGACCAATGGCTTGGGGTCACTCTCCAAAGCCAGGGACCCGGAAAGAAAGTTCTGGTATGGTTTAAAGAAGCTGATTATTTGTTCTTCCTAGTGACTTAGGAATCCAGTAATTTTTTCATCCGTATGACTTTTGTAGTTACATTTCCTAATAGCCTAATCCCTTCAATCCCATGACTTGCGATTTTTTTTTTTTTTTACATTTTTCTTCTCTAGATTATTTTTATTCAGTTTCGGAGTTTTGTTTTGTTTTGTTTTGTTTACATTTTCCTTCTCTAGATTATTTGTATGCAGTTTCGGAGGTAATTTTCTAACTGGAGGGATTTTAAAGAGCATCAGTAACCCCTTGTAACCCCTTCACTGCTAGATATCATTCCTGAGTTTAGTAGAAATAGTCTGATGGTATCAAGAATAAACCAAATATATCACCGGATGGAAGGAGTCAAAGGTTTTACAGAGAGCAGCACAGTTCATTGTTATCACTGTTTTGCAGTTCAGTCCAGAGAATCACCTCCCCACCCCCCACCCCCCAAAAAAAAGAAGCTTTTCATCAATATTCTTTTCAACTCTCTATCCATCTTTACTTTGTCGATTCATTTGTTTACGCTTTTTTTTTCCCCCATGTCGAATTTCTGGTTATTACTCTTTGGCATTAGGCATTATGAAAACTGCTGTTCCAGGTGTGCGCCCATCGCTATATGCACAAAGGCAGTGGATTCCAGTGGGGATTTGGCCTGTGCTATGTCCTCTCTCAGAACCTTGATATTCTGGATTACTTGGAGCCATGCAAGGGCAAGCGTGTTGACGAGTGAGTACTGGATAGCTTTTCGTGTACTGTATAATCTAACAATAGTTTTGGTATACATTTATTACTTTCCTTTATTTTATTTTTTATTTTACAGACAGTATGACATGATTTCAGGAAGGAGAAAAATACCATTACACAGGTAGGATTTGCTCCCAGCTTATGGAAATGAGGACGAACAGTTATCTTTTTTTTTTTTAATAGAAAAAAAAGGGGGGGACTACCCTGCAAAATGTGTTCTTTCTTAACTAAACTGAACAGAATGAAAGCTAGTGCAAGTTCGTGTATTTTGAGATGCCAATGCCCTTTGCATTTATAAAGACATACCGTGGGAAAGACATATTAAGAAAGACTTAGAAGACAGTTCAAGAAATGACACATAGAGCATACATGAAAGACACCCGTGGATGTTTTGGTGTCTGGTGGTTCCAACCCAATCTTATGGTGGTGGCGAGCCCTTCTTCATACATTTGGGGGGCTATTAAAAAAACACTTTAAAAGGCCTGAATCGAGAATATGAGACAGTTGCCCCAAATTACCAAGCCGAGGTTAAAGTTGTGAGGGCGTAGCAACAAGTGTTGGTAAGGAAAATGCAAACCCCGAGGGGAAAAAGTAAATGTTTGGGAAATGAAATAACATGCAGAAGAAAAATAAGTTATAATACTGTATGCAAAATATAACAGTAAGGAAGATACTAGAAAGTCCTCTAAGCTGGAGAAAATACGACCCATGTTTATCGGGAAAAAAATCATCAGTTGCAGACTCAGTGTAATGGCATGCTCAGTAGTTCGGTGAAAAATATATAATCCGTGTCTACAGTGTGGTTTATGATTATGAAAAAGCAATAGCAACTTGAAGAACGATGTAACTTTTAACGGTAAGCTACTCCTAAGGGAAATAAAATCGACTGGTGGTAACTGTAGCAAGAATAAAAGTGACGGGAGCGGGGCTTAACCCATTTGCGCCCAGTGTCCTCAGTATAGGATGGAACTGGGCATTTTCAAAAGTTAATAAAGAGGGTACTCTGGTGTACCTATGAGCTGTGCGACTATGAGCTGATAGGCGGAAGGCAGTATGCTTAGTACCCTTCCAGCACAGTCCTTCACACAGGGACCCTGGGAGCTAATGGGTTAAGAGACAGGTAGCCTGACGGTGGGTATAGTTGCTGTTTTTAAACGCTAGATGACAAGAGGCCACTCCACAGCTGAATCAATTGCTTGGGATACTGTTGTTACTCTTACTTGGCCCAAATTGCCATATCTCCTTCGTGAATACTGAATCGTGGTAGTAGATTAATGCTAGGATATTATGCTAGTCACGAAAGGTGTGTGTAAAGGGTGTAGAGCATATACAGTATATATATTTTTTGCCACTGAGCTACAAAGGGACGAAAATCTAGGCCAAGTTAGGATGAAGGACTGCAAATGCTGTTTTTAACCCCTGGATGACAAGAGACCAGTCTAGAGCTGAATGAAATCGTCAAGTAGTAATGAGAATCGGATGGTTAAGATTACCCGCTTTTTTTTTTTTTTTTTTTTTAATGGTTCACTGATTTTTTTTTTTTTTTTTACCCCAAGATTACGAGAGGTCAGTTCAAAGCTGAATAAACTACCCGGTGGTAGTAAGAATGAACTTCTTTAGGTCCTTTAGGTCCTAATAGAATTACCTTAGACTAATGTTGTCCAAAATGGGGTTGAGAGAGTACCGGAGATGACAGAAAAAACAAATACACCATAATAATGAAAAAAAAAAATACTGCATAGTAACATAGTCCTGTTAATGGATTGACACACGAGGATGATAACCCGTCACACCCATTTCTTGCAAGTGTTGCAGTTGAACAGCATTTTAAATATGTTGAAAATCACCCAGAGAAATTTTTGAACCCATAATGATGGATATTTATCCCCCGCCGTCAGCAAGGCAAGGCGAATTGTGTGTGTGTGTGTGTGTGTGTGTGTGTGTGTGTTTTGCCAAAATATATCGAAATAACGTGGACGAATTTTCACCAAACCTTCGGGAAATAGTAACCATGCGGATGTACAGAAACTTATTACTTTTGGTGAGGATTTGATCAGAGACGACCGACTGCAAGCCGCCATATATTTTTTAACATGGATTGGCATTTTGTGGAATGCGGCAACTGAATTCCGTAGTTTTGCAGATTTTTTTTAAATTTAATTTGTAGGTAACTTGTATATCAGCCAAGAACATATTTTGGCAGGCGATTAGCATTCTTCCCCCAGATCCTTTTGTTTCACTTTTAAATTAGATTACTTACAAAAGAAAAATTGGACTAAAGGAATAATTTAAATGACTGGCTTACTCTGTCCCAGAAGAATAAAAAATGGGAGTGAAAACATAACTTATCTACCATATACAGTATGTGTTGTGTTCTTGTATAAAGTCTAGCCTAGGAGCTTATTTCATGTAGCTCAGTGGCAGCAAGTGACAGTACTACAGCTCTACACCCTTTCCATAGCACATCTTCATGACTAGCATGATATTCTAGTGTTAACTTATTGTTACACCTCAGCTTTTAAGATGGAGAAATGGAAACTTTAGCCCAAGTTAGAGTAAAAGAGTATACCATAGTTTTTTTTATCATTTTTCAGTAGCCACTCAGAGATAGTATTGATATTGTAATGGGAGTAGTAGTGTCTGTAAAATCATATATAAAATGCAGAAGTGCCCATTATAAACATTGTTATTTTTATTTATGTGCTTTGTAGTAGGTGGGGGCACTCACCATCCACTCACTCGATGTAGTGCTGCTCTCGGGTGCCTGCACTTTCCACTCCTCTATCCTTCTTTCCTTCAATACTCTTCTGTCTTTCTTTCCTTCATTCTTTCCTTGTCCGTCTGCCTACGGGTGACTTTACACTCCCTCTTCTGCCTTTCTTTCCTTCATTCTTTCCTCGTCCTTCCCTACACTGAGTGATAAGCCTAATGGTTTCCTGTACACCAGGAAATCATTTTCTACGCTGGGTGGTAACCATATAACCAAATTTTGGCGGCTGGTGGTTTAGTGGGTAATTACATCGCTCCAGTCGGATTGAGCCGGTGGAGGTTTATATCCAAGGGGTGGTTGGGGTTTATTGCTTACATAATGCCACTCAGGGATGAGTGAGGCTGGTCCCTCTCATCTTAAATGTCAGGACCAACTTGCCTAGCCCCGGGTTCCTACACTCCTCTGTGGGGCGACAGGATTGGATAATGGATGGATGTTTGTTTAATTTTTTTTCCCTTCAGGGCCACATTAATTGCAGGAATATTCTCATCTAAGCTCACTGTGACCTTTAGAGCTGTTTTACCAGTTGTGACATTTTGATAAACATTTCTTTTTCTGGAAATGGGTAAATGCAGTGTGTTTCATCCTTTTCTCAGTATTATTGCAGCCTTGGAAAATCCTATCCTTTGGTTAGGTTAGGCTGTTAAGGTTAGATCAGTTAGGTTAGTTTGGTTAGGCTAAAAGTTAGTTGGTAGTAAGAGTAGTGTAATTGTAGCCCCAGGTTCATCTGAAACATGAACTAGGTGGACTGCAGGCTGATACTGCCCCTCTCCAGCAGTCGATCATCCTCCTTTCAGGGAATAAAGAGGGATGTTTGTATAACTGGGCATCAGAGCCACCCAGTTATATCAGTGCCACTGCATGAAGGCATCCCTCTCCAGCACCAATCAGCTATATAATTAGATTAGACTGAAAAAGGGAAGAAAAACTAAAACTTCAAGTGTACTGTACCTTTCTCTCTTAGGGGTCACCTGCAGTTTGGGTTCTGCCAGGCTGGAACAAGTGGACTGCTGCTGGAGGATGAAGTTGTTCTTGGTGTTCCTGGGCCGTACACTTGGCGTGGCACAGTTCATACCTCAAACATCTCAGACGATTACCTTCTCAAGGATAAGACGCAGTACTTTGGCCCTGTCACAGAGAATGAGTCACCAGTGGGCAAATACAGTTATCTGGGTAAGATGCATGCTGTTGGTTATAGTCAGTTTGCTTTCATTTGATGAAACTAGGCCACTGTCATAGCTTGAACCTTGCCATAGTTGCATGAAATTTGATTAGCTATACTTGTGAGGTAGGAATGAGTCACCTTGGGTGCTAATCAAACCAGTCCTACAGTCTGACTAGCCTACATTTGGCCATAATCTGAGCTGAAAAGGTTTAAAAATCGTTGTCAGTTGAAAACAAACCAACTGTAGTGTTTCTTCTCTACTTTCATCTCTAGGTGGAGAGAAGGGATCAAGATGATGTTGGGTAAGAAACATGCATTGGTGACGTATGTCATGTTTCAAAATGCCATGAGTTGTTCAACTGAAATAAGAGAGTGGAACAATACATTGGTGAAAGAGAAGGAAGAGTCAGAGTGTGTCAGTGAGTGAGAAAGGTATGTGAGGGTAATGCAGCCAGGATACACTTTTATCACGCACCTGTCATGGGGTTCCCAGGAGGTAGCAAAATGTCAGACATGGTGATGTTATGGAACTGTGCTTATTGTGACAGTACCATACATCAGTTTTGGTTTTATTTTAACTCTCTTCAGTTGCATCCTCACTACATTTAAACAGAGTTTCTTGGTAAAAGTAGGGTACAGTATATTTCCTCCTTGTGTGCTCTGTGAAAATCTGTACACTCCCAGTATTAAAACTTTGAGAGGACTGTATTGTCAGTGAGACTTACAATACCAGTATATGTGTGTGGCTTTTCAGATTTTTTTTTTTTTTATATTGCAACAGCTTTATAAGATTACTTTAGTGTGGTAGAAAGAGTGGATGGAGTAAGATGTAGTAAAGGAAAGATATGGAACCAGGAAATAAAGTGTATGTAATGGAAAGTCTCTCTGCCCTTCACAGTTACATTCTTCATAGTGATGATAATGGGATTGATGGTTTAGTGGTAGTGATGTTAGTGGCAGTGATGTAGTAGGATAGTGGGGTGGCCCCAGGTGTCCTGGCCAGCACCAGGGACCCCCACAAGTAAATGCATCAAGACCATATAATTTTCATCAGCAGCCTTGTAGCTTATGGCATAAAGGAGGATTTAATGGCTTTATATCACAGACTCATTTCACAGTAGAGATCAAAGAGCCAGACCTCTGTACCCAATGTGACAGAGAGCATCAGAATTAGCAGTGGCAATTACACCACTGTGTGCTTTCTTTTTTCAGGATACTCAGTAGCAGCAGGAAGGTTCTTTGGCAGGCACACATCATATGTTGGCGGTGCTCCAAGAGCAAATGGAACTGGCCAAGTTGTATTTTTCTCTCGAGAGAGAATTGGACTCAGTTTGCTGAATGTTGAATTGATATTGAGTGGAGAAAAATTTGCCTCAAGCTTTGGATATGAGCTTCTGTCAGTCGACATCAATGGAGATGAGTAAGTTACAGTATTCTGCTTGCCCAGTGTAACATGTGTCAGTGCTAGATATGGTAATGCTGATTAAATACAGTGCTTCATTTTTTCAGTGAGTGAAACATGAATGCATGACAGTATATGCTAGGTAGTAGCCTATTTGTCATTTGGACTTCCTTGAGCTACTATTTATCTCTCTATCTATTTATCTCTCTATCTATAACCAGACACCATAAATTAGGGGTGGCCGTTTGTCTTTGAGGTAGTCTAAAATTTATTTCTTATTCCTGATTTCTTCATATGTTATACAAGTACTGTGGAAAAATCTACTGATGACATACTGTATATATATATATATATAA
>JAGKTI010005170.1:0-21583 GCA_018397915.1 Birgus latro | reverse complement strand
ATATATATATATATATATATATATATATATATATATATACAGTAGGCGCGGAAAGTGTTGACGCCATCTTAAAAAAAGAAAACATTCTTGTGGTTAGCAAGGAGAAACAAATAAATTAACACTCACCATTGAATTTAGTATTTACTGGCATTCCCCTTCACCTTTATTATCTTCTTAAGGCGTCTGGGGAGACTGATGGCGTAGTTTTGCAGAACAGACGGACTAAAACTGCTCCATAGCTGCAGCCTCAAGTTTAGGCAAAGATGATGTGTCCATACTACGCAGCTGCCGCTTCATGTGCGCCCATAAATTCTCAATGGGATTGATATCTGGGCTGTTTCCGGGCCAATCTCGAATAAAGGGAACCTCACAGTCTGTTAGCCACTGTTTCACTGACTTTGCAACATGTGCAGGGGCAGAATCTTGCATAAATACTCTTGCCTTGGTTTTATCAAAAGAGTCACTTAAAACATCACATAAGAGCTCCAAATAATTGTTCTGGTTCACTTTTTCATTTGCAGGTAGAATTACCAACCTACCAACACCATAATATGTAAAGCAGCCCCAAGCCATGAGTGAGGCTGGGTATTTAACAAACTTGGAAGTGTACTTAGGATCCAGGGGGTCACTGCCTGGTTTGCGGTACACTCGTGATGAAGGGGTACCAGTGACAGTAAATGTTGACTCATCACTCCAAAGCACAGTTTTCCATTGCTCCTCACTCCAGGCAAGATATTTCTTACAAAAATTTACTCTCTTTTTCTTCTGAAGTGCAGTTAGCAGTGGTTTTTTACGAGCACAAAAACTCCTGTAGCCCAGATCGTCATGCAACAGCTGCTGCACACTTCTGACAGACACATCTGCCAGCAACTGTGGGTTCTTTTCTTTTAAATCCCGTGCTGTTAGCCTTGGATCCTTGCTAACTTGCCTTGAGATCAGCTGACGGGTCCTGAAGGTTGTCTTACGAGGTCTCCCAGGCTTGGGAAGTGGAGTGGGAGGAATGGCCTCCCCACTGTCCTTGAACTGCTTCACCAGTCTCTGCACTGTCCTCAGTCTAACACCATCTGATTTGCAGTAAATGGGAGTTTGTGGCCAGCTTTGTATAAAGTAATCACTTCCACACGTTTGTCCTTGCTTGTGGTTACTTTAGGCATGATGAGAATGTGGTAGGTAACCAAATAACTGTGTTATCTGAGTCAAAACATGCCCTCGTGGTACATCACACACAGAGACAATCCTCCTGCTGTGGCTGCCCAAACATTACTGAGCCTGCTCCTGTGGTGCCAAACCTATCAAGCAGGGTTGCCAGCTCCCATTGAAAAAGCGTCAGCTCATTTCGCATCACAGGGGAGGGTAGTATTGACCCTACTTCACTTAATGCGTAAAAGAATGACGTCGGCAAAAAAACGTCAAATACTTTCCGTGCCTACTGTATATATATATATATATATATTGCCAGATGCTGCCAGACGCCTCAATCCCGCACGGGGTGGCCACAAACAAATCGCCTCCATGTCGCTCTGTCCCCCGCCCATTCCCTACCCCCCCCCCCCCCCACCCCCCCCCTCTCCCATATACCTCTCCACTCCATCCCTCCATCTCATCCTCGGCCTCCCCCTCCCTCTCGCCCCCTCCTTCTCACTCACATACACTCTCCTCGTCAGTCTTTCTCTCTCCATCCTCTCCACATTCCCAAACCACCTTAATGTGTTTCTCCTAATGCTTCCTATCACCTCCACAACCACACAACAATGATCCTTCACTTCCTCATTTTTAGTCTTTCTCTCCATGTGACTCCACATGCTCCTCTCAAATAACTCATTTCCACTACTCTCACTCTTGACTTCTGTCCTTCCAATAGGGTCCAAGCTTCACTTCCATATGTTAGAGTTGGTATTACAGTACTGTCATGTAACAACTTTTTCACTTCCATGCTCACCTCCCTGTTTCTTATCACTGCTTTCAACGAACCAGCAACCTTCCTCCCCTGCTGCACCCTTTCGAGCACTTCACCCTCCAGACTTCGATCCTTACTCATCACACTACCCATGTACTTAAATGCACTCACATTCTCCATATCCTTCCCATCCAGTCTCACTGTACATTCACTGGCTTCACTTCTCTCGAAGACCATCACTTTACTCTTCCCTACATTCGCCTTTAGATTCTGTTTCTTACACACTCTCCCAAACTCGTCTACCAAGCCTTGCAGCTCCTCTTCGTCTTCGCTCAACATATATACTGTATATATTTTGTATACTGTATGTAAATTTTGAATAAAAATAGGAATCTGTTGTAATTCTCCTGTCAAATTTCTGTACATCAGGAAAATAGTGTATTGAATTAAGACTCATAATGTACCTTACAAAGTTATTAGTAAGCTAGCAGTGAGCAGCTAGCATTATTTATCAGATACTGTATGAACTCTGTTTGTAATGCATCCATTGACACAGAACTGACTTTCTTTAATACTCATCTACATTAGCATAATTCCTTAAATTTCAGTTCTGAAAACTTCAGTCTTGCCATAGAATGAGTAAATAGTGCTTCCATCAGTGTTGGCACACTACCATGTATAGTTTAACCCCTAAACCGCGGGGTTCTGTGAGGCGGTCCTGACACTTCCAGCTGGTGGTAATTTGCTCTCTGACTTATTTTATTAAAATGTTGGCCAAAGCTAGCCTGAGTGATATAAATAGCACTCTGGATTCTCCTACAGTTTTTCATATATATTTATATCTTGAAATCCCCTGCTACTTAAAAAGAAAACAGAGGCACCCAACTGACGGCCCACGGCACGAGCCATCGCCACCGAGCGTCACGAAAGTGACGGCCCGCGGTTAAGTGGTTAATATAGTAGAAAATGTTTCCCATTTTGGGACATAATTAGCAGTTGTCTTTATCATTCATGAGACTTTCATATAGATTTCTTTGCAGAATGGTGTAATAAATGGTACTTAACATTGCAGGTATTTTATGGGAACATTCGCCAAGGACTGTGGTGAAGATGATATCTGCGAGAGTGATCTTGATACTGAGGGCTGGCTGACATTGGAACGCAATGAGGAGGACACTCACTATGTGTTACGACTTGGAGAGCAGGATACTGTTCCTCTCAATTTGGAAGTCACCAACGGGGGAGAACCAGCTTATCAGTCGTCGCTTATCGTTCAGCATCACAATGGCCTTGTTTTTGAAATAATAGAATCAGAGGTATGCTTTTAAATTTTATATTAAGTATTTGGAATAGAGATTTGCTTTTTCCTAGGTGTATAGCTTAAAATTAGTATATGTTTATGTTACATATGATCATTTCACAATCAGCCAGTCTTCCAAGAAGAATTTTGTTCAGTTTAAGACCAACTTGTACAAGGGAGTACAGTGGTCCCTTGCGTTTAGAGATTTAATTAGTCTGGCGAAACCATCGCTAAATGTGAAATCACTAAATCCGAAGTGTACTTTATATGGGAAAAACAATTAGTCTGCGCTCATCCTCAGAGTCGTCCTTTGGACCTCCGATTTCCTATTTTAAGTTCTGAAAATGAAACACAGTGTATTAGCAATACATTATACAGATACAATACTGTATGGTTATACATCCACTCATCAGAAAGGAGTATGACTGTTGCTTCAGTCATATCAGTTATATTCTGTTTCTCTTCACTGTGTAAGTTCTGTGTTTCTTGCCTAAGGTAATCCCTCCTCTTCTTGACCATCTTCTTTATGCCATCCCCACCACCACCATCTCCCTTGCCAATAGAAGACATCAGGTTAGCAAAAAACGCCAAATGCTCGGCACTGTGAGAGAAAAAAAAGCACCCAAGGTCACCAGATGCTCACAACAGTGATGACAATGGCGGTCAGGTGGTAGACGGGCATGGTGTGACGTCACATCCCACATCGCTAAATGCATGGCATTGTACCTTTTCTAACATATTGCTAAACACAAAAATCGCTAACTTAAAACACGCTAAACGTGAGGGACCACTGTACAGTATTAGAATTTCAGATACAGTAATTAAGGCATAGAGTCTTGTCAATGTACTGCTGAGTTATATAGTATCAGATGCATCTCTTGGGACCAGTTTCACATCCAGACCATTTTCTTGTCAATTTAAGTGTTTGCTGTAGATTTTCTTACATTACTGGTATTATGTGAGAATCAAAATATCAGCATTCGCTGCAGATAAATCCTAATCCCCAATAGCTTGTAAGCATTTTTTTCATATACTGAGACACCTATCATTCTCCAGGTCATTATATACCCATTACTCCACCCTTCCTAGATTTTCACACACATCCATCCAGACCACAAAATTTAGTCCCCCACTTCAATAGTAAACCATCTTTCAGCACAACAGGTGTACTTAACAGTCCTCCAGTTAACAGCATCCCATTAACATGAAACTGATATGTTCCTTCATATTGTCAGGGTGGATCCTACCAGTGCAGTCGAGTTTCTGATTCCATGTTAGTGTGTGGTATTGGCAACCCTCTCACTAAAACCACCGGTGCAATGGTACTGACCTTCCGGGAATCTGGACAACCCTTCGACACACGATTCATTGACTTCACAGTGTATACTAACTCATCATCTACTGAGAAGTCTCCACAGGAGCCTCTTCATTTTCGTGTAGAAGTCATCAAACAAGCAGAAATATCAATTATTGGGTATGTGGTATTTGATTTGGCTCCAGAAATACATTTATTGTATATGCTTTATACAGGTAGCTGTTGTTTTTTAATACATGAGTTTAATGTTTTTGCATATATCTGTGCAAGAGGTATACCGTATCTGTGCAGAATAGTAGTGTTTTCATTGTATGTCCTTGTATATGAGTTTATGTCTTTTCCTAAAAGTAACTGACAATGAATAGGTGGAAGAAGCTTTGCTGTATTTATTCGGTATAGTAGTTTTTTTTTTTTTTCTGTCAGGACTGATATATTTTGTAGAAATTATCCATCCATCCACCATCCAATCCTCTGCTGCCCCATGAGGAGCATATGAGCCCGGGGCTAGGCAAGTTGGTCTTGACAGTTAAGGTGAAAGTGACCAGCCTTACTCATCCCAGAGTGGCATTATGTGAGCAATAAACCCCAACCACCCCTTGGATATCAACCTACACAGGCTGAATCCAGTTGAGGCACCTTAATTACCCACTAAACCACCAGGTGCCATTATTTGGTTATATGGTTACCACCCAGCATGGTAAATGGTTTCCTGGTATACAGGAAACCATTTGGCATGTCGCTTAGTGTAGAGTCACCCATAGGCAGAAGGAAGAGGAAAGAGTGAAGGAAAGAAAGACAGAAGAGGGAATGTGTAGTCACCTGTAGGCAGAAGGAAGATGAAAATGAAAGAGAGAAAGACACAAGAGGAAGGAAGGAAGAGAGGAAAGAGCAGACACCCAAAGCAACACTACATCAAGTGAGTGGATGGTACTGAGCACCCTCACCTACCACATTTAACTGATCATAAATACATTTATAAATGAATGCATGGATAATACAGAATTAAGAGTTTTGATATGTGTATTATTATTAGTGCAGTATAAATTATTGTGAACTATAATTTCATTGACAGTTCTGTGACACCTGAGCAAGTGTTCTATGGAGGAGAGGTAGTGGGAGAGTCAGCCATTAAGCATATTGGAGAAATTGGAAGTGAGGTGACACACAAATATGTGGTGGACAACCAAGGACCATGGCGGGTAAATGAGCTCCAGGTGGAGGTGCAATGGCCATATCAGGTGGAGAATGGCAAGGAGAAGGGCAAGTGGCTCCTCTACATGACTGATCCTCCTATAGTGGATGGTTAGTTAGTTATTTACTGTAATTGTTTTTGTGAGTCTGCAGTAATAGTAGTAGTAGTAGTAGTTTTTAATATGGTATTCAGTTTGCACAGACTGATGTTATCTATGCGTCCAAGTTAACTGAATCTTGTAAATTTTATTGTACTGCACCAAGAAATACTCAATGATCACATATCCATTTGGTTGTTTGTTTCATTGGGTTCAAAACAGCTTAATGAAAGGATTGGGTTTGGTTGCATATTTTCAGTACTGTATAGCATACTGTACTTTCCTTGATTTATCTGCATTCTGTTATTATGATGCTCATAACAGAATGTCACTATATTGTGTTGATAGAACATTTTCAGGTTGAAGGTTAGAGCTTTTTTATTTTTCTGTACAGTAAGTAAAAGTTCCTCTGACTAGTTGTGACAGATTACTCTTGTGACCATTTGTGGTGATGCAACACATTAACACAGCCTTTATTTTACCTCTATTTTATTTATTTTTCACAGGAGTTGGGGAATGTGACATTGATCCACGTTGGATCAATCCACTGCATCTCCGCCGTGACCAGAAGGAATTCTTGATTGGTGAGGGTGAAGTTGAGTCAACAGATTACCCTGAACCCACCCCACTGGAGCCAGAAGATGAGGATGAGGGTGGGACTGTTGGTGGCACAACATCAGGAACAAAAGTTATCAAAACAACAACAATTAAGAAAGTGACAAATACCACAACAACTCACAAGAAAACTACCACCAAAACAACCGATAAAACTCACAGAGGTTCATCATCTGGAACCACTTCAACTTCATCATCAGGAAGCTATTCAGGTTCTTCATCTGAAGGCTATTCAGCATCATCTTCATCAGATGTTAGTGAAGATGATAGGAGTAATATTGCATCTGGCAGGGATCATGGACGGACTCATGTAAGGTACAGTCGCCGAGTCTCATCTTCATATGAGCCTAGATCAAGGTTTGATGAAAATAATATAGAAGGTGAAGGTGATGAAGGCACTGTTATCGAGGAATATGATCGCACTCGCACCTCTTCTGGAGTTTCACCTGATGGTACAACAAGGTTCCGTGAGAGTCATCGTGAGACCAAGAAAGTAACGGTTAAGGAAGATGGTGAAAATGAAGATATTCCTGGTGGAAGATGGGGCGAAGATGGAGGGTACAGGCGTACTTATTCTTCTTCCTCCTCTTCCTCCAGTAGTAGAACTCGCCACGAGGAACCTGAAGGGAAGAGAGTTGTTTATGAGAGCCATGGGGGAAGGTCACAGTACAGTCAGAGTGGAGCTGGCCATAAAGAGAGCTCTGATAGATTAAATACCTTTGAAGGAGATCAAGACTGGAAGGAAGGAAGCATCTCCAGGAGGGTAGATTCTTCGGTCCACAGAAGTCATACAGGGGATGATGACAGTGACAGAGATCAAGATTATTATTATAGAACACATGGTGGAGAGAGAAGGATCAGTCACACAGGGGAAACTCATGTGTATGGAGATACCACCACAGAGCATTATGGTTGGACAGACCAGTCAAATAGAAGAGATAACTGGGCGACAGAAGGTGGTAGTCACAGAGAAGAAAATGTTCATGACCGGGAGTATCCAGAGAGACGAGGGGAAGGGAGTTACAGGAGAACGTATACATCCGAGTCTAGTCGGAGGGAAGGGAGCACTACTGGTGATGATTATGGAACCCATCACAGAGAAGAAAATGAACATAGAGAGTACCCAGAGAGACAGGGAGAAGGGAGCTACAGTAGAACATATACATATGAGTCCAGGAGGAGGGAAGGGAGCACTACTGGTGATGATTATGGAAGCCATCACAGAGAAGAAAATGTACATAGAGAGTACCCGGAGAGACAGGGGGAGGGGAGCTACAGCAGACCATATACATATGAGTCCAGGAGGAGGGAAGGGAGCACTACTGGAAGCCACCACCGAGAAGAAAATGTACATAGAGAGTACCCAGAGAGACAGGGAGAGGGAGGATACAGCAGAACATATACATACAAATCCGGTAGAAGGGAAGAGACCACTATCGGTGATGGTTATGGAAGCCGTCACAGAGAAGAAAATATTCACAGAGAGTATCCAGAGAGACATGGAGAGGGGAGCTACAGCAGAACATACGAGTCTAGCAGAAGGGACGGGAGCACTACCAGCACAGATCATAGAAGGGAAGGGAGCTCTACTGGTGCTGACTATGGAAGCAGAAGCTATCAAGGAAGTGATGTAGATATCAATGACAGACGATCAGAGAGTCAGTGGAACACCAGGTCACAGGGAGGATATAGGAGAAATGAAGATGACAGAACAGCAGGTGACAGTGAAGATAAACATCAGTTTGAAAGTCATGGAGTTACTGATGAAAGTGGCAACAGGAAGCAGTACTTTGATTGGAATGATAGGTCTGATGGAGACAGAAGAACCTGGAATGAGAGGACTTCCACAAGCTACAGAAGAACTTACAGTGGCCATGGATCAGACAATGAGGGTCACAGGCAGCATTATACAGATGGCCATGAAAGTTCTAGGCACAGTCCCAGTGGTAACTTTGGTTCCTATGGACACTCAGGAAACTCTGGTTTAAGAACCACAACATGGGAATTAGGTTCACCTCAGGATAGAAGCAGAGCACACCACCAGGGACACCAAGGCAACTGGGATGACTCACAGGGTCGTAGAGTCAGTACACATGATTCTTCTGGGAGGATCCATTATGAGTCAAGTGGCACTGACGAGAATGGAACTTATAAACGTGTTGAAATTGATCCAGAGACTGGAGCAACCATAACATATACAAGAAGAGTGACTCACAGCTCTGATCTCCCTGAAAACTGGGATCGGAGATCTGCTTTCCCAGCCCAGCATGAAGAAGAGGATGTACGAAAAAGGCGAGATTTAAGGAGAGTCAAACGTGAAAAGGAATTGATTATTAAGCCTCAGGCAGTCACAGATGCAAAGACAGGAAAAACAATGCAAGTTGTTCATTTAGTAAGTATAAAAACTTCTATTTTATATTGCATATAAAAATAAAAAAATAATGTCTGCCAGTGTTGGGGATGGAAGAGTGTCAGCAACTAAAATAAAGAGACAGGTCAGATGAAATTACATTTTATTTTTTAAAAATGTGTGAATAGGAATGATGAGAGCAGGGCACTGGTTAACATGATTAGGCTTGTGGTCCAGAGAATGTGCCACTGTTAGATGTCAAAAAGGCTGTGCTAAGATTGAATTGATATGCTGCAAGTAATGAGATATATACAGAAATGAGAAGTTGTAACTGGAGAGAATACAGCAAAGTCTTAGTAGGAAATTTGCCATAGTGTCTTGTTGAGTGGAATTGCATCAGTGGATTGGAAATAGCAGTGCCTGTACCTTTGAACAAAAGTAAAGGCAACCCATAACAAGTGCAAAAATGATACTGAATAAGTTGGCTGTTGTAGATGTGTGGATGATTACTGTTAGAAAAGGCAGGACAGATACAAGAAAGTCTGGTAAGTGATGAACAATGTTGCTTCTTGAATTGTGAGTGATGTATTGATCAAATATTTCTAGTAAGGCAGAGAATGGGAGTAGGGCTGCTTGGTATTAATTTTCTCATGGTTGGAACGATTCTTAGTATTTTGTTCCAGGTGACACCAGCCACTTTTTTTTTCAGCCGAGTTCATTGGAGCTTGAGTGAATTAATACTGGTACAGTACTATTAGTATTATCAAACCACCACAAATATTCTCTTATTGCCACTAATGCCAGATTTTTTTATGAATCAGAAAGTGCATTATGAGAGCCGGAGAGAGTAAATGGCTTATGTGGATCTGAAAAATTCAGTGCTGGAGTGAGGTGGTTGTGTGATGTTCTTTGGTTCAGTTCGTGGCACCGGTATATGGATGGGGTTTTGAGTGAATTAAAAACAAGGATGACGAAAATCAGAGTTGAAGCTGAAGAGAGATGGAATACCCTACAGTTCAATTTTTAAAATTTCTTAGTAGCTCCCAGTGATTCTATAACATTAGAGGTTTTGCACAGCAGAATGTAATCATCTGGAGTTTACAAGAATAAACATAATATCCTATTGGTTTGAAGGGGTTAATTCTGATATATTCAAGATTATGCTGTGATATTAGTTACTAATGAATGAGGTGTTTGCAGACAGGTTTTAGAGTCTTGTGAATGACTCTTTGAAGGTTAAATTTAGCTAAGATTGGATGGATAGTCGTTGAGAGAGGAGACATATTGTACAGTATGATGCATTGGGAGATACAGAAGCATTGTAATCAGTGGAAGATTTTAAGTACTTTACCATGGCTCAGTGGTAAAGAAGAAAGAGAAGTACAAAAAGGAATTGAAAAGTAGAATTGGTCAGCCAAGAAAGTTGCCAGTGCTATGGAGGCTTTAATATGGAAAAGAAAACTTAGAAGCTATTGAGGCTGCAGGTGGACAGCATGGAGTGTGAGTGGATTTGGAGAATGCAAATGATGAGGTGCCCATGCAAATATTAAATGTTGCATTTCGGACTGTAAGTCTTTACTGTACTGTACTATACTGGTGCAGTAAACCCATCCCTTTCTTCTTGGATATTTCCCATAAACTGTTGATTGCACTCTCCCTTTTTCATATAGCCTACCTCTGTCATAATACATATTTTGATGTTTGTTACAGAAATGTGATGGCACTCCAACGGCAAAATGTTTTACCTTCCGATGCAGTATTCGCAACTTGGGAGCACAGCAGTCAAGAAGTATTCACATTAGATCTAGATTATGGAACTCAACACTGGTTGAAGATTATCCTCGGGTCAGCTATGTTAGCATCAAGTCCAAGGCTTCACTAATCCTTCCTGAAGATATCAGGCATGACCAAGATCAGTCTGATGATGTGGCATCAGCTGAAACCTATGCATATCCTGACCTACTTGACCAGCTTCCACCTGAGGAAGTACCCTTGTGGGTCATTCTGGTGTCCATTTTTGCAGGCCTTTTAGTTCTTATAATTATTGTTTTAATTTTGTGGAAACTTGGCTTCTTTGAGAGGAAGAGGCCAGATCCAACGCTCTCTGGAAACCTTGATAAAGGATCTAATGGATACTAGAGTATTTGAAAGAATATATTTAATATTAATATTGTGTTCACATTCAAGTGCCAATTAAGTTAAGATTTATTCCAAAGTGAAAATGAATTATATTTTTCAGAAATTCATAAGATTATATTAGTGGTCCTTGTTGTATCAGTAATATGAAAGAAAATATTATATGGACATTGTTTCTGGCATGAACTGCATAAAGGTGCTAAGGTCACAAGAGTATCGGCTATGTCTGCTGCCCTTCTGCCCATGATATATTTAGTGAGACTAACTCTGGACAAATGAACATGGGTACTGTGTGACTGCTACTGAACACTTTTTTCTGCCGTGCCTTGACTGTGATGTTCTACGTGCCTTCGACACTCAACTTTCTGAAGGCTGTAATTTAGATGTACAGTACAGTACCAGGTGCATTTAAGTACCAAAATGTGACAACGGCAATCTCAGTACTTTTCTCTGGAGTGTTAGGTTGATTTTGGAAAACATATTTTTCTCCCTAAAACAGAATTTTACAAGTCTATCTTTGCCACAGATTTTTTTGTAATGAAAGATTATGCTGCCAATATTGTTATTAAGTTAATAATGTTGTGATTGTGAGATGAATGTGACTGATGTTGCTATAACACATTACTACAACCAAAGGTGATAACCAAGCTTTCATGCAATTTACTGGTTCTTTAAAATTATGCAAATATTTAATTACAATCACTTTATAAGCCAAATTACAATAAGTAGCAGATAGAGATAGAAGTAGCACATTTTCTGTAAAGAATAGATTGTGACAGAGTTTGACTGATATCTTGTATGCATAGAAATTACTGTATTTAGATAGATATGTGTATATAACAGGATAGAGTGTAGCACTTCTTGAAAAATAAGTACTAGTGTGATAGTGTACAGTATAAAATACTTTGTTGAATCACATATCAACAAGCATTAAAACTCCATATTACCCTTTTCACTATCAAGGATGCACTTGCACATTTTATTCATGCTGAAACCAGACATACATACATACATCATCTAATTCTGCATTGCCCCTTGAGGAGTGTAGGAGTCCAGGGCTAGAAAGGTAGGTCCTGACATTTAAGATGAGAGTGACCAGCCTCACTCATCCCTGAGTGAGCAGTAAACCCCAACCACCTCTCGATTATAAATCGACACAGGCTCATTCCAATTGGAGCACCTTAATTACCCACTAAACCACCAAGCACCATATCTTGGTTATATGGTTACCACCCAGTGTAGTAAATGGTTTCTTGGTGGACAGGAAACTATTTGGCTTCTCACTTAGTGTAAAGTCACCCATAGACAGAAGGAAGAGGAAAGAAGAAGGAAAGGCCAAAAGAGAAAGAAAGGAAAGAAGGAAGGAAGAGATGAAAGGGCAGCCACCCGAGAGCAGCACTACATTGAGTGAGTGGATGGTGAGTGCCTCCACCTAAAACCAGACACTCAAAAATTTAGCTGAAGGAAATTTTAGCTTATTTATGGGGATAAATTTTTAGCCTCTTGATGGATATGATCTCTGTTCTTGGAACGAAATTGGTATTAGCCTAAATAAAATGCTCAAGTGCATCAAAAACAAGAGAATTAAAAGTAGTGTACTTAAGAAGGCAGTTTAGTACAATTTTTAAAGACATCAAAGTAGTTTAGAAAACAAATAGTTTATATTGTAATAGATATGGTTTTTAAAATTTAGTGAGTGCATTAACCCTTTTGCCTTTTATGGATGCATTAAGTTATTTTACACAGGCTACCACAGGATAATTTTGTTCAGCTAAAGGGAATTCTAACCATGAGAGTCAGTTTGTTTTTCTCTGAACAGTGCCACTCATAAAATTTTAATACCAAGTTGTGATTACATTAAATTCAGTGAGCCTGTATTATCAGATAGATGAGAATTTCCTTGGTGACTAAAATCAGACTACATTTGACCATCAGTTGAGCTAATAGGGGATAGGGATTTTAGTCAGGTTAGAATAAATGCACTATACTTTACATTGATTTTGCACAGCTGAAGGGACCTCCAGTAGTCAGAGGGTTGAAAACTGCCTCGTAACCTTGTGGAGTGCTGAAATGTCCCTCAGTTCATTTAAATAATCTGGAATTAGCTTGCATAAATTACCAGAGTGCATCCATGTTAATGAAGGGTTAAACCAGTAAGATGAAAATACAGTACTTGGTTTTGTAGAATGGAAGTAGGAATAGCACATCACGTATATTGTATATTGGCTGAGCATGCATGTGAAAGAATGAGTGTTGGTGTGTTGTACTAAGTGAAGGAGTGAGTGTAGGCTCAAATAATTGCCTTTTTTAACTAATTCATTTCTTGGTTGTTTAGCTTTTGTCTTTATGTAAATATTTGTAGATACTTTTGCAGTATTTGGTGTTTTTTAATGCTTATTTTTATCATTCATTAGTTAGAAACTTCTCTTTTGTCTCTACACTTCTATCCTGTTTTCCCGTTTCATGACCTGTTGTAGTTAAAGATTCTCATACCTGCCTGCTGCTAGGATCTCATTGTATATATTGAAAGGTTATTTGTGACGAAGCTTTTACTGATTGCTTCCCATCTGAGAAGTCATCAGTGCAACTGTATGTTAATATTTGTTATAAATGGAGCAGATTCTTTCTAATTGTGCAAAATGTGATGTATAAATGTTCAGATGCAATGAGTGTTATAAATGTAAAATAAAGAGAAATTCTAACAAGTTAGAACTTGTCTTAAATACTGTACTTAGGTGTTCAAAGAGCATACATATATGCAGTACAGGTATATATATTTCTGTGGGAAAGAATTTACATGTTGCAATGACATGATATCTCCATAACTTAGTACTGTATTTTGTAATGTGTTAATGTTAATGTAACTGATGAAAATGCAGTTCAGGTACAGTACTTTCCTTTTTATTTTGTACAGTTTTGTCAGTTTCTGCTTCTAGGATTGTGAGCCCATCCAGGCCATACCCAGCATGGTGTTTCATGGGAACACCACCGCGTAGATGTGATGCCCAGTTATATAGACGTCCTTTAAATTCGTCTCTGTCGGTGAAAGGAGAAAATTGGGCTGCAAGAAAAAACTGTCTTTTAGCAGTCCACAAGGTTCATGTTCAGGTGAGCTTGGGAACAGTAACAGTGGTACTGTATGTCATTTGATCATTCAGTAAAGTAATACTTTATGGGTAATGTATACAGTATGGTAACATCCTCTTCATTCCACTGTAATGGAGTGAAAGTATGCAATATGTAGTGTAATTCAGGCATGGCTTACTAGGAGCTGGAGCAGTCCTACATTCTTATATTTATCACAAACTTCCCTGGGATCCATTGAAAAGTATGATACATTTATACTTCAGACATTTTCACTTTGAACTTTTGTGATAGGTGGTGGCAACCATCATCCACTCACTTGATTTAGTGCTGCCTGCTTCTTCCTTCACCTTTATCATTCCTTTCCTGTCTGCCCTTCTCTCTTCCTATTCCTCCCATCTTTCCTGTCACTTTTTATTATCTTCTTTCCTTTTCAGGTGGCTTTATGTTGAGTGACAAGCCAAATGGTTTCCTGTAAGCCAGGAAATAATTTACTGTGCTGGATGGTAACCCTATAACCAACCTGTATGTGTTCCCTATATATCAGCAAGTGGGTAGGTCGAGGGTTTAGTGTCCCTCCCTCTAAAACTAACTCAATGACAAATGGCCACCCCTTATGGGATTATGGTGTCTGGCAATAGATAGATAGATAAAACTTCTGTGGATTTGTATCAGAAGTGAGAGCATAAGACACTTATCCCATGCTCCCTGTGATACCCCTCCACCATGACATAGGCTCCTAATTATCCTTGTTTTACTTGTAATGATGAATGCAATACATTGAGACTTTTTTAGTGACAGAAGGAGATGAGTAGAGATTTTATCTATTTTTGTGAATCAGTGAGCAAGTTTAGTTTAGAAACAGGAAGAATACTGAGGTCATTAGTGTGATAAATGACAGACTGGAAAAGTTGAAGGAAGATGAGTCTGGTCACAGGTATGGCATTGTAGTATGACATATACTGTATTGAGGAGATGGAGACTAAGATGCCAGTCAAAGTAGACAGTTTAGAAATTAAGACAGCTTAAGATGGAGCCAGGTTAAAAGATAGGATTGTTTTCAACCAGTTAGGGAAGATGCCAGACTAGGTAGTGGGGATAAGACAGCTTAAGATGGAGCCAGGTTAAAAGATAGGATTGTTTTCAACCAGTTAGGGAAGATGCCAGACTAGGTAGTGGGGATAGGCATGTTGTAACTAAGTCTAGATACAATTTCTGGAAGATAAGTGCAAGATGAGCCAAGCAACGATGCTGGGGATGTTGAGTGTGTTTGTGTAAGGTGATAAGCACTAACAGTGTAGTCTCTGAGAGGTTTGAGTGGAAATTTAGGGACTCAAAATTGGAAAGCTATAAAGAATTTAGTTATTTGTGGTTTGTGGTAGGTGGGAGCATTCACCATCCACTCACTCGATGTAGTGCTGCTCTCGGGTGTCTGCCCTTTCCTCTCCTCCATCCTTCTTTCCTTACACCTTCTCTCTTTCTTTCCTTCATTCTTTCCTCGTCCCTCTGCCAACGGGTGACTTTACACTTCCTCTTTTGTCTTTCTTTCCTTCATTCTCTCCTCTTCCTTCTGCCTGTGGGTGACTCTACACTGAGTGACAAGTCAGATGGTTTCCTGTTCACCAGGAAACCATTTACTATGCTGGATGGTAACCATATAACCAAATTTTGGCACCTGGTGTTTAGTGGGTAATTATGGTACTCCAGTCGAATTGAACCGGTGAAGGTTTATATTCAAGGGGTGGTTGGGGTTATTGTTCACGTAATGCCACTCCGGGATGAGTGAGGCTGGTCACCTCATCTTAAATGTTAGATCCAACTTGTCTAGCCCTGGGCTCCTACGCTTCTCATGGGGCAATAGGATTGTATGGTGGATGGAGGATGGATGGTGGTTTGCTTTGTAGGTTTAGTGTTGACTGTGTCATTCCAAGGAGAAATACCATACTGTATATGAATCAATAAAAGGTTAGTAGGTTTGTGTAGGCAAGCAGGTATGTATTAATGTTTGGGACCATTTTTGCCATGACAGTAGTCAATATAAAAAAGGCTACTACCACCTCAAGAATTGGTCAAGCCAGTTTAGGCGAAGTTCAAGATGAAAGTGATAGGCAGGCTTTAGATAGAGAGAATTACAGGCATGGCCCTCAATACTGAAACCCCTGCAGCAAATGTAGGTAGGTTGTTGTTGTTGGGGGGCAGCCTCAGTTTGTCTTATATTCTCTGTAGTAACTTCGATTCCCCCTCCCCCTCTTCCTCAGAAGAAATGGACTCGACTAACATGAGCCACGATTTCGCAGAAATAAAATTTTCCTGGTCAGCCGATTAACAAAGCTGGAAGGAGAGCACAGAATACCCATATTGCTTTATAGATTTATGAATTGTGAAAGTTCTCGCATTCAGTTTCAGTGTGGCAGTTCAGAATTTAGGTGTTGGCATTGCTGATGGTTATCTCACTCTGTCTAAGATAAGTTAGAGCAATTAATAATTGTCAGTGAAAGGAAAACAAAAAGTAGGGTGGGTGAAAAGGGAGAAAATAGCCTGAAAGATAGGCAGGAAAGGGCTACCGGATGAACACAGTGCTGTAGCGGTGCCGTAGGCTACCGTGCAGAGTAACCTGTTTTTCTCCTGATGAACACAGTGCTGTAGAGTTAGCTGTGCCGTAGGCTACTGAGCAGAGTAACCCCCTGTTTTTCTTTATTTTTCCTAAGATATATGAAATAATCAGGAGCCGTTTGTGGAGGATGAGAATAAAATTACATGTAAATGTGTACATTTTAGTTTAAGCAACAGAAGTTCGCTTCTAATTGTTAAAGTTTGTTTTTCATATATTTCTAATTATCTTTATGATGGTAAATGATTACTTAGGGATAATTTAGTTTCCTCCCAGTTGTGTTACCCATTTTTTTTTTCTTCCCTGACGCGTCTTGTGTCTTGAGCGTACAGAGGGGGACATTTACAAGCTACGCAACTACCGAAATTAATTTGCTTATCCATTTTGGTGTGTTTGGCTGTTACCATTGGTTAGGTTAAGTTATTTTTGGTTAGGTTGGGACATACTGTTTTGTTGAGTTAATTTAGTCCACCAAGTTAGTTAAGGCAAGGTTATGAATATGTAAGGTTAGGCTAGTACAGCTGTAGTAAATTTCGATTGATGTAAGTATGTAGTTTTTTGAAAGTCCGCCATTACGCTTCAGAAACGACCACGAGTGAATTGGAATGGACATTGATATACTGTAGGAAGGAAAAGAAAATCAGCAGTAAAACATTTACCAATGAAAAAATTATTAGAAAAACTGAAAACAACCAGGGAATCGAGGAAGTGAACGGCTGGGGTATTTCTGCTTATTGCGGGTATAATAAGGGTGGGTTGGTCCTTTTATTTATTTATTTATTTATTATTTTTTTGAGGGGGAGGGAAGCCAGCCATTTTAGCGGGTCGAGTCCGTAATATCGTCCATCCCGAATATCTTTTCCTAAGCGTTTTATTTTGCTTATTGGACCTCACTGTCACATTCTGTGTTTTGTGAAATATCGCCACAGTCTACATAACGTACAAAAGGATGGTAACCAGCATATCCAGAATCGCTGAGGAACCGGTCTGGTGAACCTTCTTACCCGACGGGCGACGACAGTCACGTGTGTGCGTGTCGGGTGGATGGGAGATTAAAGCCGATCCAGGGGTTCAGTGCTAGAAGTTCCAAAACAGTTTGAAATATGGCTTCCAAATACTTAAATGTTTCAGTTACTTTAGGCTTGTAGTGACTGATGAAAATCAGTGTTAGTAGCGTTCGAGAGAAGGAAACAAGGAGGTGGTGTTGGTGCGGTTGACGTACAGATGTAACTTATATAATCGTCTATGACCTTAAACTTCTCGGTTATTTTAAGCTTGTATTAATGGATAAAGGTGCAGTGTTCGGCAGAAGATTGTTGGTGGAGTGAGTGCTAATGATAAGTGACGGCGAGACCTATCAGTAGAGTGGACAAGTGGTCGCCCCCTTGACCAAATATCGGGCAGTAACCAATATACTCCTCTCCGAGCTGGACGTCTTGGCTTCCATCTCCTCCGACCGAGCTGCGGGAGGCTCAAATATCAGAATTTTTATCCAGCAAGTATAGGCTTATATTCCTTACTCCAAACGGAAGAGCATCCGTACAGCTGAGGGAGTGTTGGTCCTTATGGTATCCCTTTTCTAAACGAGTTTCCTCCATGCAGCATTCTCTATCATATTGGCTATCTTCATCCAAGCAGTGTTTATACAAACAGAAATCTGTCTAAACAGAAGAGTTCATCGGAATCAACAATCTTGTCGTACCTATCTTAACGGCTGAGTCTTTAACCAAATTTCAGCCTTCATCCTCCCAGCGTTGTCATCTCAAAAGCAGCAGCCTTTGGGCGAGGCACAAAGATCAGGAAACTTTGGGATGAAATAGTGAAGCTGCGAGAAAGCGATGGTGGGCCCCAGGATATGGCTGGTCGTCGCCCTTCTGTTTGGTAAGCTAGCTGTTATGCTCGTATGCTTATGTAGTTTCAGTAGACTGCCAGGTATACATAGCTGACGTGTTTACAGTAGGCAACCTATTGTACACATAGCTAACGTAATTTCAGTAGGCTACCTGTTGTAGCTAACGTAGTTTTAGTAAGCTAGCTGTTATACATTTAGCCAACGGAGTTTCTATAGATAACTATTATACTCGTACCTAAGCTTTAAGCTTCTTCAATACTTTGATGTCTATACTTTTGTTGCTGTATTCTCATTTTCAACGAAGATTTGTACTGAAGGAATATTGAAGGCTACTTGTAACCACTACAGTTCGAGAAGTCTGCTAGCCCTCTACGAGTAAACCCACGAGAATGTCCCTGCAGGTATTTTCCTGCTTATGTGTACCTGCATGCCCTCCAAGTCAAATATCTTTAGCGTCCTGCCTTCATACTTTTGATAGTATCGTCTCAAGCTGAAGGGAATGGATACCGGTTTAATGTAGTCAGCTTCAACCCAAGAACTCGTTTTTTTGTTTTTCTTGTTTTTCCCGTAGTTCTTGATTTCGTTCAGATCCGGGCGATAGTATGCAGACAGAATTTTCGAATTGGAGGGATTAGAAATATGGCCTTAGGTTGATGTGAATAGTTTGGAAGTAGCAAAAATTAAGCGTAGTGAAGGTAGCACATTTACTCTGGCTATCCCCCGACGATTGTATTCAAACTGTGGCTCGACCTTCTCCCTCTAAGAACCATTTGAGGTGCAAGTTAAAAGTTTATCTTCAAGGGGACTCCGATGGATCACTGTGATGTCGAAATAGCCCTCTGTGTGTGTGTGTGTGTGTGTGTGTCCCTTCTTTTCCTTTGTGTGTGTGTGTGCCTTCATTTCCTTTGTGTGTGTGTGTGTCCCTTCTTTTTCGTTTAAGAATAATTTTAGCTACCGACATATTAACACACATTACTTGCTCAAATACCCCTTTGACCTCTGGAACTTATCAGGGACGTGCAAAATCGTCTGGTGTTGTAAATTAAACAATAAATAAATACATAAATAAGCCAGTAAAAATCTACAATGAAGGTTAAATTAGCCGGAGGACGATTTTTCTCTCGGTTTTCTCTTTGTACCACAACAAACTGTAGCCATGACATGTTTTCCAGTTAATTCCGTCTACCAGACATTTATCTTAGGGGAGACTGTGAACGGGAAGAATTCAGCCTCCATTACCTCCTCTGAAGCGAGGTAATTCTTAAGTTGAATAAAATTAGAGATAGTAAAAATGAAATACGTCGTTGGAATAAAGGACGGACACCCTCAATAGTTCGAATTCATTCTGTCCATAAATAGCAAGAATGAAAAAAAAAAGTCATCTGATTGAAGGGGTTGAGATTTTTATATTACGGCGTGCATTTGGCCAGCTCATTTTCGAGATAGTTCTTTTTTCTTTAAAGGGAGGCTATTTTCATATTTTGTTTAGCTGAGTCAATCGTAGGAGTCTGCTGAGTGTTAATATGTGACGATGAGATAAAACGTGTGGATATGTGAGTAACTGAGGGTTGGCCAAGGAGATGAGGGAAGTCAACGATCAGTCCTTATCACCTGGTATCTGAACAGTGGTCGCACGTGAGTCAGGGGTCCATCAGGAGCTTAAATGACTCTCTCTCTCTCTCTCTCTCTCTCTCTCTCTCTCTCTCACACACACACACACACACACACACACACACACACACACACACACACACCACGCGACCTCTCAGGTCGCGTGTCACAATCAACGTGTCACTTATCACCTCAGCCAACGACATCGCATGAGGCTCGATCGTGATCGCGGATCGCTGACTTCTCCATAACCTTTCGTGTAGTTTGAGAATCGATTTTTATCGTTAACCTGTTCACTACGAGAGACCCTTCCACACTTAAATAAAAGCATATGGTAGAAGCAGCAACGACAAATACATCATCGTCGTTGTGAAGTGGTTAATGGACTTTGCTTTTCATCCAGTTATTCCCACAGATTCTTCTTAACCCGAATGAAAAGTTTAGAAATAGTCAGAATGAAATTAGAGACGTTATCGTAGTGAAAGGGTTAATCCATCGTGTTTAAGCTAAGTCGTGATTTTTTAACGAAAAAAAAGAAACCAAAGGCTGGGAGCCCGTAAATGTTGTCCATTGAAAAGAAAGTTGAGCGAAAGAAAAAAAAAAATCTTTCTTTTCGAAATAGCCTGATTGGGGACGGCTTCGGAAGACTGATGGTCACTAAATGGAAAAAGAAAAAAAAAAACGATGAGTTCCGGAGTCGAGCCGGTGCTCATTTTAGTTACATGGAGAACTGAGAATACAGGTTAACTTTTACGTGCTCATTCTTATCAGCAATGATTTATTTTTATAAGTACTGTGTATGTAATTCAGTACGGTATTACAGAGATCACCTAAAAGATCACTAGAGAAGGAAATAGGGAGAAAGATTGTAGTGGAAGCGGTGTACTCCGCGTCAGACCGAGATAAATCCGATAATCATACGATAGATTAGGCTGATAAGTTTTTCAGACTGTCTGTAGGTACAAATACCCAATAAAGTTTGGTGTCCATGAAGTTTGACCCGTGCGATGTTTGTCCATATTCTTCGGTGTGGTATGTCTGATAGTTGTGAGTGACTAGTAATTAATTTAGGTTCATGTCTTATAACTAATTAAGTTTAATGAATATCGTAATACAAAATCAGCTGCCGAATTAAGAACGGCAGAGCAGCATCATAAAACACCTTGCTTTTCGTTAGCGGTAAAGGATTTTTTTTTTTTTTTTTTTTTTTTTTTACGTGGTGACCCTCCGGTGGCGATGCGTGTGTTATCAGCTGAGTGCGATGTCCAGTATGAGGTCCAACATGGTGCAATCCTTATCAACTTCCCGCCGTTTTTTTTTTTTTTTTTTTTTAATGCGTGGAGGAGCGTTTTTCACCTTCCTCTGTTTATGACGTTTCATTAATGATAATGTTAGATAGGATTATAAGTGTTGTGTTTGATTTTTTTTTTTTTTTCACATTATCGTATTCAGAATGTCAGCCTTACCTTATATTATGCATGGTTTCAGATTTGTGGACATGGAACGCCCCGCAACATACCGTA